>PVIW01005400.1:0-107521 GCA_004026585.1 Noctilio leporinus
GAACGGGGTAGGGGGGAGGGAGAGGTAGAGGCAAAGATGGGGAGCAGCTTAGACAAGAACCTAGTATAAAGGAACCATGGACATGGACAACAGGTGGGATTGACTTTGGGGGGAATGGGTGGGTGGGTGGGGGGACAGAGGGGAGCAAAAAGGGGATGGATGTAATACAACAACAATAAAATTAAAAAAAAAAAAGAATTTGTGCCAATAGGATGAATTAAAATATATATAGCTCAGTTGTTTTAATTTGGGATTTCCTGTTCATTAGTGAGTTTATCATCTTTTAATCTCTTAATTGGTCATTTGCATTTTTCTTCTGTGAAATGACTGTTTTTATATTCCTTGTTCCATTAAAAAATTAGATTGTTATTTTACTGATTTGTAAAATATTTTGCACAGTGTGGATAGTAAGCCTTTGTTTCCATATTTATTGAAATTTTTTTTCAAAAACTTTTTATTAGCTTTTAATCTTTTTATGACACCTTTTACCACATAGAAATTCTAAAATTTTATGTACTCAATATTTCAATTTCTACCTTTATGGCTTTTGAGTTTTGCAGCACATTCCTCTAATAATTATATGGTTTTGTTTCTTATGTTTAATTCTTGAATACATCTACATTTAATTTTTATTAAAATGGTATAACATAGATATATAACTATTTTGAGTGAGTAGTTACAGACAATTTTTATTTCAGCAAGATTTAGAAAACCAACAACAGCCCTTTATTATATCCTAAAATTCCAAGTGTACGTTAGACTGTATCTGTATTCTCTTTCTCCCTTTGATATGTTTATCTATTCTTGCTTCAATACCTTATTTCAAATTATTTCATGTTTTAGCATGTTTTGAAAGCTGGTAGTATGTCCCTCTTCATTTTTCCCCAGAATTTACTTGAGTAATCTAATGTGTTCTTTATTCCAGATTACATTTTAGAACAAGCTTATTAAAAAGCATGTAACTTTTTTTTTGGAACTTTGATGATTGTAATTACATTGATTTATATTTAATTTGGAGAGAATTGGGGTCTTTAGAATAATCAATATTTCAGCTTAGAAACATGGGTATGTATTTGGTCTGGTCTGTTAAAACCAGACTTAAGTTATTAAGTTCTTTAATAACTTAAAAATCTTTCTCCATATTATTTTCTAAGTATTTCTTGTTACTTTTTTCCTCAATATTTTATATGCTGCTATAGTAAATAGAATTGCCTTGTCTGTGAAATTTTCTAATTGATTAACTCTAAAAAAGATTTGTTATCCTATATTCATTTCATTTGATGACTCTGTTATTAGTTTTTATTAACAAAGTTATTTTGGGATTTCTTAGAAGATACCAGTCTATTGCAAATAATGACATTTTTGTGGATGGGTATGTATGTGTGTGTGATAAATTTTCTCCCAAATACCCCATTTGGATCATATACAGAAGCAAAAGGAGGAGGGTAGGGTGAAATTCTGACATACTAATTTAGCTGACCTAGGAGCTACCGATTAGGCCTTATGATCTGAAACTCTATGTCTTGACCTGGTTTTAGCTCTTTCCCTCATCTAATCTCTGTTTTCCTGTAAGCATTCCGTAGATCAGATGTGAATACAGCTACTTTGGCACTTTCCACTCTCTCAAATAATACTCCTTTCCTGCTTTTTTTTCTTGATGCATTGACTAAGATCTTTAGTACAAAAGAAAGTAGTAGGCTTCTTTGCCTTTTACTTGGCTTTTATGGGAATGCTTTTAATATAAGTTTTGTTAGAAATTTCTGATCTCTTTATCATATTAAGTAGATTTGTTTCCAGTTCCAGTTTGCTAGGATTTTTTTCCTTTCATAAGCAGAATAGGGGTTATTTTATCCAATATGTTTTTAGAATGTTGGTTTTATGGCTTTTCTTCTTTAACCTGACATGTTGAATTAAATTAATAGATTTTTTAAAAAAGAGTTTATTTATTATTTTTAGAGAGAGGGGAAGGGGAGAGGCAGAGAGGGAGAGAGACATCCATGTATGGTTGCTTTTCATCTGCCTCCAGCTACAGACCTGGCTAGAGACCTAGTTTGCAACCTGGTTATGTGCCCTGGCTGGGAATCGAACCAGTGACCTTTGGGTTCACAGGCTAGTGGCTTAACCACTGTGCCACCAGCCAGGGCCAAATTAATAGATATTTTAATACTGAGACATCCTTGCATAATTACAACTTACTCAACCTGACCATTGTGTATACTTAAAAAAAATGTACTACTAGATTGCATTTGCTGTTATTTATTTGTAAGTTTTTCATTTATTTTCCAAAGAAAGGTTGGAAAATAGTTTCCTTTATTTATTTTATCTTCTTCCATCTTATCAGGGTTCTGCAAACCCTATATACTCCCAATGATATGGTTTGCTTTATGTAACAGAGGGTTTGTATGTTTGGCAGAACTTGTAACTAAAATTATCTGAGCCTACCAACATTTTCAATTCAATGACAATTTTTAAAATTTACTCAATTGTTATGGCTTATTCCTAACCCTTCTGAAGTCATAGACATTATAAAAAAACATTCAACTCATATAACCTTTCAGATTTAAAGTTGTGTAAAATATTTTTCATGTTTAAAATAGTCTTTTATGTATTTAGAGTTATTTTCTCTAATTTGTAATTGTTGTATTTGTTTTTTCTCTTTTGTTCTTAACCAAACTTGCCAAAGTTTATTTTATTGATTTTCTAAAGAACCAACTTTCCAACTTTTAGAGTTTAAATCTGCTGTTTTTATTTCATATTTTAATGCTTTAATTTTTGGCTTTGGATTACTAGTTACTTTTTCCTTTTGGGCTTATTTTTCTCTTTTTATTTCATTCTAAAATGGAACGCTACATCTGTTTTTAATTATTTTTTCCTTTTACTACTACTGTGGCCAAATCCTTTAGCCTCCAATACATTCATTCCTTTCTAAATAGTATGTAGTTACTGTATTAATTAAACAGTTATTTTGAATGATTTTAAATTTCCAAGTAAATGTTTTTGTTATTGTTTTTGAGAGATGCTATTAGTTTCCTACTGATACTATAATAAATTACCACAAATTTAATGACTTAAAACCACAACTTTTTTCTCCTACAGTTCTAGAGTCAGAGTATATATAGAGTCAGTCAGAATCCATTTCCCTAGGCTAAAGATACCAAAGTATTGGCACAGCTGGTTTCGTCTGAAGGCTCTGAGATAAGAATCTGTTTGTCTTTTCTAACCTTCTGGTGACCGCCTGTGTTCCTTGGCTGTAGTTCTGCCTTCATCTTCAAAGCAGGTCCCTCCAATCTCTGCTTTTGTCATCAGGTTGTCTTCTCTTTGGCAGTGGTATCTGCCTTTGCCTAATGCAGACTACTCTCAACAGCTCAAGGTCGTTAATTAATCACACCTGCAAAGTCCTTTTTGCCATATAAGGTAATATAGTCAGAGGCTCTGGACAATTATAGGGGGCTATTATTTGCCTTGCTTAGAGATGCTTTTTTCTAATTATAAGCTTCTAATATGTATTATATCTGTTTTAGTGAATCTATTGTTTTGTGAAAAAAATTAAGATTTTTAAAGTTTTGAAGACTATTATACTTCACATACCTGGTGGCAATATATAGTAAGAACATATTAAAATTGGTAAGAATATATTGTGTACAGAAGACAGAAGAAAAGCTGGTATCTTAGAAAAAGATGAATCAGGACATGCTTGTGTAAACTCACATGAGAAAATACTTAACAAAACAGAGTTAAATGGAAACATCAGTAAGTTTACAATTTATAAGGCTTCTTCTTTCTATGTCACTACTGTAGCCCAGACAGCCCTGTGCCTGCAGCCAATCATAAAACAGAACCCTGGAGTACACCAGGAATGTTAATTGGAATCATTATTATTCAGCAGTATGCATTCTGCCCCATCTTTCGGTATCCTCAAAAAAAGGAAGAAAAAAATCTGCAAGGCCTCACTTGAAGTCTTTTGTTTGGGACTTCTTACTCTTTTGTTATGTGTTTTTTTGATCAGAAAAAAGTTGCAAGGAATTTTCATCATGGCTAGAGTTCATTATGGATTTCCCCATAGGTGGTAGTTTTAAGTAAATTTCACTATAGGTCTATAATCTGCTTGCTGGAATTATAACCTGGAAATTCCCTACAGGGTTTAACATTAGGCTCCTGGCTTTTTATGCACACTAAACCCTTCAGCCTTGTGGAAGCAATCCCAGATCTTGGTCTTGGGACTGTTTACATGGCACCACCATTGTTTGGGGAAAGGGCTGACATCAATGTGGGCAGTACCTAAATGCCATTTGAGCATGACATGATTGTGACCAACCTCTCTCTTGGTATTATGCAACTTTTCTCATGATTCCAAGAAACAAAATATAAATTATTCTAGAGATAGCAAAATTCCAAAAGTTGGTCAACTGTACAACATGTACCAACTTATTCAGATTTAACTATAGTTCTCCTGGTTTCTTTGCTGACTAGTTGAATACAATGAATCTTCATATTTTGCTTGGATCAGATGTGTCAAAGGCAACTGACATTCTAGAGTTGTAGGAGGCCAATTGAAACACCAGCTCAGTTTCATCACAGACCATTTACTGAGAGATGTAGAAATCTTTATTTATGTATATCTGAAAATATGTTCACTTTACCTTCACATTAGTTCAGCTAAGAATGAGTTTAGATTTAAAATAATTTTCCATTAGAAATACTGATATATTTCTCCTCTGTCTTTAAGCATCCAGGGTCACTATGGAGAAATTTTATTAGGATATGTGTGGGCATGGGTCATATTTATTGATACCATTGGGCACTTGGAAATTCTTTTCTAGAACTTTAGGGATATTTTCTTCTATTAAAAACTTACTTCCCATTCTCACTTTTCTACTTTCATTTTAAAAACTTTGTTGAAGTATGATTGCCATATTTATTTATTTATCCCTCAACCAAAGATATGTTTATTGTTGGGAGAGACAGAGAGAGAGAGAGAGAGAGAGAGAGAGAGAGAGAGAGAGAGAGAGAGAGAGAGAGAGATCTGTTGGTTGCTTCCTGTATATGCCTTGACTGGGGAGCAAACCTGCAACCTAGGTATGTGCCCTGATCAGGGATTGAACCTGCAACATTTTGGTGTACAGAACAAAGCTCCAATTAATTGAGCCACTCAGCCAGGGCCAAAAAAGGCAGGTTTATAATGAATACATTCTGATGAATTTGAACATATGATGTCATCACCACAAACAAGGCACTAAGAATATTTATCACCTCCACAATTTTCTTGTGTTCTTTTGCTTTTAAACAGGTAAGAACACTTAACATTAGATCTATCATCCTAACATATTTTAAAGTTTATAATGCTGCATTGTTAACTGTTGACACTATGTTGTACAGATCTCTAGAATTTATTCACCTTGTATAACTGAAACTTTGTTCCCATACAGCAACATCTCCCCATTTCCCTCTTTCTCCAGCCCCTAGAATCCACTATTCTACTCCCTGCTTCTGGGAGTTTGACTATTTTAGATACTACACAAAGTGAACTTACGTAGTGTTTGTTCTATGACTGGTTTATTTAACTTACCATAATGTCCTCTAGGTTCATCCATCTTGACTCAAATGGTAGGATTTCCTTTTTTTTTTTTAAGGACAAATAATATTCCATTGTATGTATATGGCACATTTTCTTTATCTCTTTATCTATTGATGAACAGTTTCTCCTTCTTAAAAGCCATGGGTGAGACTGGACCTCATAACATGGTTCTCCATGTCTTTTACTTGTTTCCTTGTATTTTTCTGTGTTTAAACGTTTGCTCTAGTTATGAATGATTTCCTTGACTTTATCCTTTAGAATGCAAACCTTGTCTCTAGCCATTTCCATTTTACCATATCCTTCCCTACAGATACAGAGTATGTCTCAGGAGGACCTTTTGACTACAGCTAGGAAAATGGATTAAAGAGTAGCCCTGGTGAGAAGGGAACTAGTAAGGAGCGGTTGCAATAGCATGGATGAGAGATAATGGTCACTTGTATGGGGATACTGGAGAGAAGTAGATGGATTAAAGAAAATCACAAGTTGGAATACATAGGACTTGGGGCTTGGATTTAGCAATGAAGAAGAGGGAGGAGATGTGGATGAGAATGAGGTTTAGACCTTGACATCTGGCATGATACCATTCCAAGCAGATCAGACATCTCAGAAGTAGGAGCAGCTTTAGCAGAAGAAAAAGAGTTCATATTTGGACATGCTGAGTTTCAGACATATGAATGGAGATAGCTAGCAGACAGCTGTTTCTATGGGTTTGGAACTCAGCAAAACTCTGACAAAGAGTTATGGCTTAGGGATTTAGTAGAATATAAATGGAACTTGAAGTCATAGTGCTAATAATTTACTCAGGGATAATGAGTAGAATGGGAATCTGTGTTAGACTGGTACAGGAAGAAAGGTCCACAAAGAGGCCATAAATGTATCACCTTAAAATGACATCCATTTATTATGTCACAGTTTCTGTAGGTCAGGAGTCTGGGCTCAACATGGCCCAGCTGGTTCTTTGCTTAGTCTCACAAGTCTGAAATCAAGTTTCTTTGCTGGAAGCTCTAGGGTGGAATTCATTTCCAGGCTCATTCTGGTTGTTGGCAGAATTTCCTGCGGGCTGGGACTTGTTCTCAGATTCTAAACACTACCCATGTTCCTTGGCTCATGCTCACCTTCAAAGCCAGCAATGGTGGTCTAAATCCTTCTCACACTTTGGATCTCTCTGACTTTTGCTTATACCCTACTTTTTCCTCCCACAACTCTCTAACTTTTCTGCTTTAAGGGAAGAAGTGATTCCAGTGGGCATAACTGAATAATCCAAACTAATCTCCTGATTTTAAGGTCAGCTAATTAGTTACTTTAATTCTGTCTGTAAAGTCCCTTCACAGCAGTACCTAGATCAGTGTTTGATTGAATAATCCCGAGGTGGAACTTTTGGAGGGGACATCTTCAGAATTCTGCTTGCCATGGAGAGAGAAAGAAAACCAGGAGAGTGTAGTATATGGAAACCAAAGCAGTGCATTAAAAAGGAGGAACGAGTCAACAGTATTACAACCTATGCAAAGGTCAAGAAAGAAGAGAGCTGCGATATATCCATCAGGTTTATTGAGATTAGTTATAGTAAAGTTGGAGAGTGGAGGAGGGGGATAGTCCAAGCTACAGTGGGTGCTTGTGGGGCTGGAAAGCAAGTAAACTGAGACTATGAACTCGGACAACTCTTTAAAAGGGTTTAGCTGTGTCAAACACCAAACTGCATATTGAATAACGTCTTTCCACTGGCAAGTCAAGCAACTGCAGGCTATAGGAGCAATGAGTTCTGATTTGCTCATAGACAGACTTTTATAAGGTAAATGTGGAAGTTGGCTTTTTCAGCTGATTGGTTTTCTAGCAGGCTTTTTTCTTATTTGCACCAGGATAGCTGAGTCAGGGGGACGAGAAATTCCAGTAATGGCATGAACAGATTTGGCATTAAGGGGATTGGTAGATGTCCTCTAATGATTTCAGAGAAAACCTGCAAACTGCTGCATGGTTAGGTGAAGTTTTCTTTAGGCACCTGTGTTGACCATCTCCAGTTTATCCCTGACATAAGAGACTCCATTTTAGTTTAGCTCCACAACTGTGAAGAGAGGAAATTGGGACAATAGCTTGGGAGTTTCGGGTTTTGTTTCCTTTTAAGATGAAAAGAACATAAGACTATTTTAATGCTGCTGGTGAACAGACAGAGGAAATGAAAAGAAGGGGTGGTTATTCCAGAGAGGGGGTGATTTGCAGGGTCAGGAGCCTGATGAGTCAGCAGTGAGGGGCCATGGAGCGTTGGTTAGGGATGTTGGCTGTAGACAGAAGGAGCAACACTATCTGAGAGTATTATGCTTAGTGAAATAAGCCAGTCAGTGAAGGACAAATATCATATGATCTCACCCATTACGGAACAATAATGAGCAAAACTAACAACAAGCAAAACAGAACCAAATATATGAATACAATGAATAGGCCTTCAGCGGTCAGGGGGAAAGGGGTTTGCGGGAGGGGGGAGGCAGAGACAAGAAAGGGGAGCAGCTTAGACAAGAACCTAGTATAAAGGAACATGGACAACAGGTGGGATTGACTTTGGGGGGAATGAGTGGGTGGGGAGGGGGACAGAGGGGAGCAAAAAGGGGATGGATGTAATACAACAACAATAAAATTAAAAAAAAAAAAAAAAGGAGATGAGAGAATGTGAGTCTAGTGACAGGAAGTAGGAGGTTCCTCTCTGATGGCCTCAATTTCCCCTATCAGAGAACCAGCAAGGTGGTCACTGAGAGTATTTTCTGGCAACTTGTCAATCCCATTAGAGCAGGGAACATGCCTGTCTTTTCATTGCGTGTTCCTTATCCTTAGTGCAGTGGTGGCACATGATAGACACTCAAAGGTTTCTTTGAAGAAACGATGAGTGGGTAAATAAATGCAAAGGCTGGGGGGAGTAAAGAAGTAGGAGGAGGTTTGGTGAGAGTGGAGCTTTGGTAGAGCCACTGTGGCAACTAAACTAAAGTCAACTAAAACACACACACACACATACACACACACACAAACACACACGGATCGTTGTAGTACCTTGAGAGCCCAGGTAAGGCTGGAGAACATAATTGCCTAGAGTTCCAAGGGAGTTTTTGATTTTTCTCAGCAGTGCTCAGAAGTCTAGGTAGAGACAAGAGAAGCCAAAAGTTTGGGTTGGTTTGAGCTTGGGATTTTGCCAGGCAGTTGTCATAGGAGAACAGATGGTGTAGGGTTGTTGAGGATATTGACTAAAGCGGAAGCTGAACTAACGAGCTGTGGGGTCTAAGGAGCTGGTTGGGCAAGGAAGTGAAGATAGGAGGGGCTGATCAATAGAAGGGATCCATAGCTTGGAGTTCTCAGTGTGGTAGAAAAAACCCAGATGGAGTGAGAGAAGTTAATTGGAAGATCTGGGAGAATGGGAGGTTGTGGCCAGAGAGTGGGATGTGACTACGTTATGAGATGGAGCTGTCCATTGAACATAGAACCCAGGGAGAGTGGCCTCTTTAGCATAGAGTTAAAGGTCATGGAAACCGAGTTTTCCATGTGGTTGAGGATGTCATCCAAGATGATAACAAGGAAGAAGGTAGACAGGAAAACTCTGAGCCTGTGAGGCCAGGCTTTTATTGCATAAAATACAGTCACCTGGAGCTTGGGAGAAGACAATGATCATGAGGTATAGAAGATGTTACAAAAACTCAGGGTTTACACATAAAGGTATGGGAATAATTGTTTGGAAGTGGCACTGGGAATAACCCTGAGGTACATAAGTGTGGAAGAACCAGCAGCTTTTAATCCAGAGGGCAAAGCATTCAGGGAAAAGCTGAGTTTCACCCGAGGGTGGGAAGGTGTGAGGAAGAGGTTGAGGATGCAGCAAGGTGCTTTAGGACAGGTAGCTGCCCAACGGGCCTAGTGGAAGCTTTGGACACAATGGGGGTTTGAGAATAATGTTAGGCATCCACAAAAACTTACATTTAATAGTAATAACAAGCATGTGGTCCTGATGGCTTTAGCTGGCTGCAAACCTCAAAAGAATGATTTTTTTGCTGACCTTGGGTGAATGATAGGGATGTAGTTGTCCTAGAAATATTCTTTCACCACTTGGACTGATGGAGCTTTCAAAGGAATGTGAGTTTTTGGTGTTGGGAGGGACCCTGGTTTCCTTAGAAACTGGCTGCCTAGGTCTTGGGCAGGCTTAAGACTTGAGAGGTACTGGGTACTGTGCCCAAGTTCTCAAACTTTACTTCTATCTTTAGCTCCTATCTCCTTCCCCTACAGCTCTTACTAGTTGTGTTAGTTTTTGGCAACTACTGTAATAAATTACCATACACTTGGTGGTTTAAAACAGTGGAATATTATTCTTTCATATTTTTGGAAGCCAGAAGTTTGAAATTGATATCACTGTGCCGAGTAAAGGTGTCCGCCAGGTCACTCCAGTCTCTGCCTATAGAGTCACACCCCCTCCTCTTCTTTGTTGAACCCCTCTCTGCCTCTTCCTTACAAGGATATTGTGATTTTGTTTAGGTCCCTCTGGATAATGCAGGATCCCCTTCTCATGTCAAGATCTGTATTGTAGTCACACTTGCAAAGAGTTTACCATGTAAAGTAACATTCACAGGTTCCAGGGGTTGGGATCTAATGTCTTTGGAGAGCCTCCTACCCTAGGGATACTAGATAATTACAAATAGACAGATTTCATGTCTCTCCTTAGACATGTGGATTGTTCCCTAAAAGCCCACCACACATAGGATGGTTAGGGAGAGGAGGAGCATGGAACTTTATGGGCCATTTCCTGGTGATCATAATATCAATAACTTGTCTTCATGTTGTCAAACATGTTGTGGCATCTGGATGGCATCCAGAATTGTTTTTTGAGGGAATATGAACCCTGTTCTCCAGTGTCTGGTTCTGCACAGAAGTGTGATGGGGCACATGTACCAGGTGTCTGTCCTTGAAACACTTCTTGTTCTTCATAGAAGGGTGTCATTATATAGAGGCCATATTGAAGGCCACAGGTCTGCCCTTCACTGATACTGTGGAATAATGCCTGCGCCCTGGGTGCCAGAAACTGTTCCTGGAGCTCCAGGGATTCAGCCAGGCCATTGGGAAGCTATAAAATTGGGTTGGGTGCTTTCACCTGGGCTTGGATGTTGCCATTTCATTCTGCTGAGATGTGTTACAAATGAGTCTATGACATGGCCTCACAGGACTATTGCAGAATTTCCTTCAGGGATGATATTGAAGGTGACAGTCCGTCTATCATTACATCACACAGTCCTTTTTAACAGTCCCAAGTGAGTAATTTTCTCTAAGTCTCAGTACCAGGATAGAGGTTTATTCTCCCATGTACTTTATTTGTTTTTGATTTCAGGAATACTGTAAAACTAGTAAATAAATACATTTTTCTCTCTGGCTAAGAAATTTAGAACCAAATTCGTTGCTTTATTCCTTGAAGTACACAGGACTCTTATACGTATGTATTTTGTATGCTAATCCCAACTTCATCTTATCTGTTTCTACCTAAGTCTCTTCTGTATCTCTTTACTTCACTGCTATTTTTTATTTTGTGTACCGAATGTGTTTTTCTAAGTCAATGTTCTGGAATTAAGAAAATTGAGAAGGGTGAAGTGGTTAAAAATGGGAGCTCCTGTGTCAGTGACTTGAGGTCAAATACCTGCCCTGCCACTTAAGACTTGTGTGACCTTGGGTAAATTGATCTGACCTTCAATCTCAGCATCCTCATCTGTAAAACAGGGCAAGAAGAGTACCAATTTTCTAAGGCTTTTATGGGTGGTAAATGGAAAGCTTTTAATACAGTGCTTGATATATAGTAAGTACTGAATCAATGCCACAGAGTCATTATTATTGTTATTATTAAAACTAGTAAAGGCTAAATAAATACACTAATAATTTAATGTATGCCTTGGAGGAGAAGAAATCAGTCTCATCTTGCTGGGCCATGTCTTCTGCTCCTATGGGCTGGGGCAGCTTTGAGAACTAGTTATACACATTCTAAATCTAATGGCTTAAAACTATAGATGCTTACAAACTGCTAAGCCTCAGAGGAGAAGGATTTCTATGTTTTTATGTTTTACCTAGAAGGGAACAAGGAAAGGTACATAAAATGTTTAACTATATTACTGGTCCATATTACTTTTATAACAGTAACTCCTAAAATTATTACCAACTCAAAGCCAATTCAAAAACAATGTTGTAGCTGATATGTATGCTGTCATCAATTCTGAGGGGGTATTGCTGCCTATTGGCTACATATTCCAAAACTGAAACAGTGAAACAAAATGGAACAGGGCACATAGGCTGTGAATGTTACAGTGACTAAAGACCAGATGTATTTGAGAAAGAATGCTAATAATACGAAGGTAGCGTCTTCGTTAAGGTACTTTATAAACATGAACCTCTTATTCCCCTGAGGAATTCTCTAAAATAGCATACGCTCCAGACACCAGACTGAGAACTCATTTTGGTTCTGGACTTTTATATGCTTAACTCATTTTGTACTCCTTTCCAGCACCCAGAACTTGTCTGGCACAAATGTTTGTTGGCAGAAAAAATGAATGAATAGGCTGGGAGGTCTCTACCTCAACTGGACAATTTCCCAGAAGGCATAAAGACCAAAGAAAGCTCAGTGACCTGTGGGTCGTGAGTAAGCAACTGGAAGTCTTTAGTTTCTGGAATACAATAGAGGCTGCTTTCATTCACTCATTCATTCAACACATTTTTGTTGAGTCATTACTATGGTCCTAAAGCTGTGCTGACCATAATGGATATAAAAGACAAAGCACATTCAGGCTCTGTCCTCCTGACCCTGACAACACATGTGACAGGCACAAAGACATGCCATGGATGACAAAGGAAGGATGCCAAATCCAGACCTGGAAGCAGTCAAGGAAAGCTTCCATAAAGAATGGGCATATAGCCCTGGCTGGTAGCACAGTGGATAAGGTTCCAGCCTGCAAACCCAAAGGTTGCAGGTTCGATTCCCCAGCCAGGGCACATAACCAGGTTGCAAACCAGGTCTCCAGTCAGGTCTGTGGCTGGAGGCAGGTGAAAAGCAACCATACATTGATGTCTCTCTCCCTCTCTGCCTCTCTCTCTTCCCCTCTTTCTGGAAATAATGAAATAAAATCTTTAAAAAAAAAAAGTTAAAAAAAAAAAAAAAAAAGAATGGGCATATGAAGGGTGGCTGGAAGTCTTGACCAGGTAAATGGTGGAAGGGGATGAGGACAGGAACAGTCAGAAAATGACAGAGTGCATGGTACACAAGAGACACTGGCCACACCAGGGCAGTGTGGCTGGGACAGAAATGATGACGGGACAATGGCGAGAGCTGAGACTGGCGAGGAAAGGGGAGGGGCCAGATCAGTAGGACCTTGCCTTCTATGACAAGGAATATCTTTAAATGCTAAGAACACTGGAAATACATTGAACGTTTTCGAGGAGCGTTTCAAGGTCAGATCTGAGTTTCTTTTTATTTTTAAAAAAGATTTCATTTATTGTTTTTAGAGAGAGAGCAAGGGAGAGAGTCAGAGAGAGAGAGAGAGACATCAATGTATGGTTGCCTTTCACCTGCCTCCAGCTATGGACCTGGCTGGAGACCTGGCTTGCAACCGTGTTATGTGCCCTGGCTGGGAATCAAACCAGTGACCTTTGGGTTCACATGCCAACTCCTTATTCACTGAGCCACCAGCCAAGGCCCAGATCTGAGTTTAGAAAGCTCACTCTGGGTGCTATGCAGAATGGATTTAGAGGGTAGAGGCCAGAGTCAGTGAAATGACTCAGTAAAAAGCTGTTATGTTCACCAGGAAATGGAGGATGGATTTAGAAGCTACTTGGTCATTCTTAGGACTTGCTTGTGATTGGGAACTCAAGAGGGAGAAGAGTCAAAGCTGTCTCCAAAAGAATCAAAGTAACATTGGCACTCCCTTTGAGTATTTGGGGCAGGGGGGGATGCCATTTTTCATTTTCCACTCTTTGCAAAAGCCATCTTGTGGTCCTTGGGCAGGACAGTGAAATGTGCATCCAGTGTATGAGGTCTGTCCCAAAAGTATCAGTCACACAAATTGTTTTAATTATGTTGACATTGGCTTGATACTTTCTGGACAAGCCTATCATACAGAAGCCCATGCCCTAAAATTTGGAGTTCCTCCTCTTGTCTCAACCCCAATCTTACCATCATGGTAGCCTTGGAGCTATGATTATATGGGAAGCTGTAGGAGGAAGGGCCATTCTGTGGGACTTAGGAAGCTTTAAGATCTCTGACACTGCCTTCCACTGATGAACAGGGGTTTGGAAATGCATGTGAGGACTTTGTAGAAATAGAAAGCAGATGGAAATCAGTGACTTGGATAATTGAGGCATTGATTTTCTTGAGATTTGGAGGCAGAAAATATGCAACTAACCTCCATTGGGGTGAGCGTGGACAATCATTTAAGTTCCAACACTAACATGTCATTAAACATCAACATTAAAAATTATAATTGAGGCTCTGGCTGGTGGCTCAGTGGATAGGCCCCAGCCGAAGAACCCAACGGTCTCTGGTTTGATTCCCCAGTCAGGGCACATCCGAGCTGGCTGCTACTGGTGCTAAGCTTGGAGGTTCCCAGTGGAAGCCAAGCAGGGAATCTAGGCTGTCTGGTGCTTGTTCTGGGCCTGGGGCTCACTGAGTTCGCTGTAGCTTGTTTGAGAGGATTTAGGATGTTGTGAAGCAGGAGCCAAGACCAGCCATTCGTATGGAAAAGCAGCTTGCAGTGGGCTTGTGAGCTGGGTTGAGGGAGTCTCTGGGGGTCTCCAAGGCCAGGTTGATGGAGTCTCAGATATGGCACCAACTTGTG
Source organism: Noctilio leporinus (assembly GCA_004026585.1). Lineage (NCBI taxonomy): Eukaryota > Metazoa > Chordata > Mammalia > Chiroptera > Noctilionidae > Noctilio > Noctilio leporinus. Next base: position 14,401 of record PVIW01005400.1, read on the forward strand.
GGCTCTGCAGGGTGGGGGGTGGGGGGGTTAGAATAGGGACAATGTCCCCTGATAGCCCTGATGCCAGGTACTTCCCTTCCTCCCTATAGCCAACTGGTGCCTTTCAATCTGCTACGCCGGTGCTGGAGCTCAGAGGGAGTGAGGCTGAGTAGGTGAGTGCATGTGTGGGCTCTTTAAGAGGAAATTGCCTACCCCCCCAGTTGACTTAGAATTGGCTGAGGATGGGGGTATGTAGATTGTGTCAGCACTTTATCTCCCTGCTTAGGCAACATTCAGTGGGGGACTATTTAATAAATACATGAATGGATGACAGGGTTGGGAGATTTCTTGCCCCACTGGGATGTTGGTACTTTAAGCAGTTGGCACTTAAAGTACTGGAAACAGCCTGAGCTGGGCGTGGAAAGAAGGCTGGGGCTGGGGCCAGCCCTGAAGCTCAAGCACAGATACTCTCAGCGGACTTGCTCCACCCAGGCAGCAGGCCACTACTTCTCCAGCCTCCGTTTTCTCAGGCGTCAAGTGCCAGCAACAGCGGTCCTTTTCCTGACTGGATCACTGTGAGGATTAAGCAAGGTCATGAATACAAAAGGGCTTTGTAAACTGCAAACAGGATAACTGTTTAGAATGTTCGTGGAAATTTGCCCTAGGATGTGCATTCTTTTCAGGGGGGCTATCACTTAATCAGGCATGTTTTGACAGATGAAGAAAATGTTTTTGGATTGTAAACAAAATTTATGGACTATTTCATATACAAAGCAATATTCTAATTTTACTTTTTTTTTTTTTTTTTAAGATTTTATTTATTATTTCCAGAGAGAGAAGAAGGGAGGGAGGCAGACAGGGTGAGAAACATCAGTGTATGGTTGCCTTTCACCTGCCCCCAGCTAAGGACATGGCTGGAGACCTGGCTTGCAACCTGATTATGTGCCCTGGCTGGGAATCGAACCAGCGACCTTTGGGTTCGCAGGTCGGCATAATTTTACTTTTTTATTATCTGGAACATGTATTCTTTTTTCAAAGGGGTATTCTACTTTGTTTTCCCTTTGAGCTGTTTATATTTACCTTTGTGATTGGCATGTTTGGATTTGCAAATGGAAAAGGACTCTTTTACAGATGAATTCTTTAGCAGTAGGGAGAAGTGGTTTTGCTTTTACAGTGTGTTGTGGGTAAATTTTCTCCCAAATGTTTGTTTTGTGCCTATTGACATGTGGGTAAGCACTCTTACTGGTAAGAGAACCTAGGCTCTTGAGAGGGTCTTTTCGTCTCTATTCAGGCTGGGCTAAATCCAAGGAGCCATGTATTCTGCCTCAGGGGAAACACACCCCACAACCATTTCTGCCTCAGAGAAACCCAAACATGGAAGAACCCTGAGCCAGTTTCCCTGGAGCAGGTAATTTCCGTGTCCCTTCCCATCTCATCTCACCCTACCTTGCCAGATCCACCTTCTTTACAATAGATGTTTTTGCCCAGCATTTTACAAATTGAGCTCAGGGATAGGTTCACCAGTGTCCTGTAGATGAAGGCACCATGTCACACAAATGAGTTGGGGAATCATAGCACACTGTAATTCCCTCATAGAAAACCCAATGCCCTTGATAGGCAACTAACTTTGACATGGCTTAGGTCAAAATAAATATCCTTGAGTCAGAATCCAATGCTTCCTATGTTCTTTCTTCTATCTCTGTAATAACAATGATAATCTTTCTTTTTTTCCCATCTCACACCGTACATAGCTATTAGAATATTACTGGCTATATTCCCTATGCTGTACTTTACATTCCTGTGATTATATGTAATTACCAATTTGTACTTCTTAATCCCTTCACCTTTTTCACCCACTCCCCATGCCCCTCCCATCTGGCAACCATCAAAATGTTCTCTGTATCTATGAGTCTGTTTCTGTTCTACTTGTTTATTTACTTTGTGTGTGTTTTTTTAGATTCAATTGTTGATAGACATGTATTTATTGCCATCTTATTGTTCACATTTTTAACCTTTTTCTTCTTCCCAAAGAAGACTCTCCAACACCTGATACAATACTGGCTTAGTGGTGATGAACTTCTCTAGCTCCTTCCTATCTTGGAAACCCTCCATGTGTCCCCCAATTCCAAACAATAGCTCCACCCAGCAGAGCAATCCTGGCTGTAGATCTCTGCCCCTCACCCCAAACACTTCCTGCCAAGCCTTTCTGGCCTGCAAAGTCCCATGGGAGCCCCCTGTAGGTAACTAACTGTCCCTTTCCCATTGTTCTCAAGATTCCCTCCCCATCCCCAATCATTTGCATTTCAACCATGATGTGTCTTGGCACCAGCCTCCTTGAATTCATCTTGTTTCTATGCTTCCTGAACTTGTGTGTCTGTTTCCTTTACCAAGTTAAGGACTTTGCTGTCATGATTTTTTCAAATAGGTTTTCTTTCTTTCTCTTTCTTTCTTTCTTTCTTTTCTTTCTTTCTTTCTTTCTTTCTTTCTTTCTTTCTTTCTTTCTTTCTTTCTTTCTTTCTTTCTTTCTTTTTCTTTCTTTCTTTCTTTCTTTTCTTTCTTTCTTTCTTTCTTTCTTTTTCTTTCTTTCCTTTCTTTCTTCTTCTTCTTCTTCTTCTTCTTCTTCTTCTTCTTCTTCTTCTTCTTCTTCTTCCTCTTCCTCTTCCTCTTCCTCTTCTTCTTCTTCTGCTGCTGCTATTCTATTATAGTTGTCCCAATTTTTACCCCATTGCTCTCCCCTGCTCCCATAGTCAATCACCCCTGTTGCCCATGTCCATGGGTCATTTACACATGTTCTTCGACTATACTCTTCCCCTTCTTTTCACCCATATCCCCTTCTTCCCATCCCTCTGGTCACTGTCTGTCTGTTCCTTGTTTCCATGCCCCTGGTTCTATTTTGCTCATTTGTTTCATTCATTAGGTTCCTTTTATAGGTGAGATCGCATGGTATTTGTCTTTTGCCACCTGGCTTATTTCACTTAATATAATACTCTCCAGTTCCATCCATGCTGTCATGAAAGTTAGGAGTTCCCTCTTTCTTTCTGCTGCATAGTATTCTATTGTGTAAATGTACCACAGTTTTTTGATCCATTTATCCACTGATGGGCACTTAGGCTGTTTCTAGTACTTGACTATAGTAAATAGCACTGCTATGAATATAGGGGTGCATAGGTTCTTCTGAATTGGTGTTTTAGAATTCTTAAGGTATGTTCCCAGCAGTGGAATCACTGGATCAAAAGGCAGTTCCATTTTTAGTTTCTTGAGGAAATTCCACACTATTTTCCACAGTGGCTGTACCAGGCTGCATTCCCCTTAACAGTGTACTAGGGCTTCCTTTTATCCACATCCTAACCAGTATTTATTGTTTGCTGATTTGTTAATGATGGCCATTCTGACAGGTGTGAGGTGGTTTCCCATTGTGGTTTTAATTTGCATCTCTCTGATGGCTAATGATGTTAGATACCCTTTCACATGTCTGTGGGCCCTCTGCATGTCCTCTTTGGAGAGGTGTCTGTTTTGGTCCTTTGCCCATTATTTAATTGGATTATTTGTCTTCCTGGTATTGAATCGTATGAGGTCTTTATATATTTTGGAGATCAAACCTTTGTCCAAAGTATCATTGGCAAATATGTTTTCCCATACAATTGCTTCCCTTTTCATTTTGATGTTTTTTAAGCTGTGCAGAAGCTTTTCAATTTGATGTAGCCCCATTTTTAAAATTCTTAACTTTATGTACCTTGCCTCAAACAGGTTTTCAATTTCTTGCTCTCTTTCTTCTCCTTCCAGCACCCCATGATGCTAATATTAGGGTGCTTGAAGTTGTCCCAGAGGCTCCTTATACCATCCTTATTTTAGAGGATTCTTTTTTCTTTTTGCTGTTCTGATTGGGTGCTTTTTGTTTCCTTATCTTCCAAACCTATATTCCTACCTTTTAGTTATTTGTGCACTTGTATATCAAATATCTAAGAGTCTGTACACATTAGCTTTTACACCCCTGGCACCTCTGTGGGGCCACCACAGTGATATGAATGAAATAGGTGCTCAGTAAATAAATGTTTTTGGAATAACCTGGTGGAATATAAATGTTGAACCATCTAGAGTGAGCCAAAGAAGGAGAAGTTAAAAGAGGGTAAAGAGAGCCCTGGCTGGTGGCTCAGTGGAAAGGCACCAGCCTGTGAACCCAAAGGTCGCTGGTTTGATTCCCAGCCAGGGCACATAACCAGGTTGGAAGCCAGGTCTCCAGCCAGGTCCGTAGCTGGAGGCAGGTGAGAGGCAACCATGCACTGATGTCTCTTGCCCTTTCTGCCTCTTTCCCTTCCCCGCTCTCTAAAAATAATAAATAAAATCTTAAAAAAAAAAAAAAAAAGAGGGTAAAGGCAGATAAAACTAGTCATGTTTTTAATGGGCCAGAATCATGCAGTGATGGGGGTGAAAGCCGCTTCAGACAGAGTCTGACATCGGTGGGTTCTTATTTAGTCATTGCTCCAAATAGATTTGGCCCTTTCCCACCATTTATTTATTCGGTGTCTTTTAAGCACAGACTATTGGTACTTTCCTGCCCAGAGATGTTTCTCTTATCCACACAAGTCCCTTTTAATTTTTTTCCCTCAAGACATGAGTTTGTTTACCGGGAGACAGTAATTTAGAAACTGCTCATCTTGATTTGCAGTTAATGAAGCCAATACACTGCCAATCTTAAATTACCAATAAGATGATTATCTCACAATAACATTGACTGTCTTTGCCAGATACCAATTTAGGACATGCTTTTATCATCTGTGTCACCAGCCACCTCCTCTCAGGGTAGAAGGTAATCCTTGGAGGCTCTGAATGTACACTCAGGTTCCCCATTACTCAGGACATTTCCCTTTGCTGTATGAATAAACACAAACAAGTGGAAAACAGGACTTTAATTCAGACTGCCCAAGAGCCAGAAGAAAGTGTGTTAGGGACAGGTGCCAGCTCTCCTCCATGATTTTTACTGCAGTTTCCCTGTCTTTCAGTTATCTCAGCGGATCTATCTGGGGCCCTGAGAGTGAGAGAAAGAGATGGCTTTGCAGACAATAATGCTGACTCCCAAAATGTGCCAACTGCCAAAGGAAGGAGCATGGTTAGAGAGACAAAATGTGGGAGTGAACTCAAGCTCAAGGTCTGTGTTAAGAGTGCTAACCCCAGTGGTATGTGGAGACCATAGGGGATCCCTCAGCTTGGCTGTGACATGAGAGGCCCCAGGACACACCTGGGTCTGTTTCTGAGACCCAAGTGTCACTCACTGATGAGAAAGGTAAACAAGCCCAGCAGATGTGACAAGAGGAATGACACCAAGGGCCATTCAGAGAACCCATCTGGGGGAAGCAGAATTGGTAATGATGATCTTCACTAATAGTGACACCTGTTAAATTGCTAGTTATTGACAGAGACTCGTGGAACGTGCCAAAGACCAAAGAATTTAACTTTCTTTTTTGACTCCAGGAAGTGGAAGTGACATGTGGAGCAGGAACATGGGCAGTCCTGGAGGCCAAAAAAAGAAGGCTCCGAAACTCTAAATGTCAGAGGAGAAGTGAGGGACATGGGGTAAGGGCACAAGGAGGTCTCAGTGAGTCACAGAGATACACCAGGCAGGGAATTCTGTAGGCAGGCAAGTGAAGCACCAAATTGTTTAATGTGAAATTATGGTCGGAGTTACTGAAAGGAGTCCAGGGGGCAAGGCAGAAAATCATTAGCAGAGATTAATCATACAACGCTTTCAACACTGAAAATTATACTGACCTACATAAACCAAAAAGACCATGAAGAAGCCCGAAGGACGACTCTGGGGCTAAGGGTTCTTGAAGGGGGGCTGTGGTCCTGGCAGGCAGCCGAGAGCAGCAACAGGGTAGGGGTTGGTCTCTGATACTCTGGGGGAAACGAGCAGCAACAGGGTAGGGGTTGGTCTCTGATACTCTGGGGGAAACGTCAAAGACCTTTGTGTCATTGAGAGAGAGGTGGTTCCTCTGAGCAACTGGGAAGAGGAGGTCAGTACTAAAGGGGCCCGGCATCCCTTTGTGAAGAACTCAGTGAGATGAGCTCAGCTCCTGGCAAGAAGAGCTGTTTGGGTTGGCCCCAGGCATCCCTCTGCAGCATCCTGTGGGCAGGGAATGGGCACACGCTGTGCAGCATGTGGGACAGGCTGACAGTGCCAGAGGATACCATGTCCCCAGGAGCCAGACAGGACAGGACAACACTGTCGCCATGGGGGATGGAACTCAAGCCAACCTGTGCCCTCCAGTACGTACCCTCAGGCTTTTGACCTGGAGCTGTTCTGTTAGGTGTCTAGGTAGTACTCCCACTACAGGGAACTGTCTGATCAGTCCCTTTTTCTTCCAGGAGTCGGGGAGGGGCACAGTGGGGGCTTCTTGGGGATCTGGCGGTCTTCCTGGGCGCAGCGATGTTGAGATCAGGACTGGCACAAGGGTGGGGTGGGTGAAGTGCGGAGGCTGCAAAATGCAGGGAGACACTTGGTGTCAGCACCATCGAGGAAGTGCACGGTCAGCACCTCCTCACTTACTCCACCCTGATGCCAGCTCTTTGGTGGAAGCCACGTACTCCTGCTCCACGTTTGGTAGTAAACAAGGCAGTCTGGAGCCCATGTGTCTCTCTGGTGTCTAGAGGAGCTGTGGCCAAATCTGGAAAGCATCAAGGTCAGGGGCGGGGGTCTGTTTTTTCTCTGCTACTTCCAGACTCCTACGAAGCTGTGGATACCATTAAAAGGGCTGTTCGGGACCCACTGCTGTGGGTGTTTACCTCCTGTATAGCTGTTCTTCTCTGGGCAGAAAGGGGTGAGAAATAGGAAAATAGCTTTAACCAGTATGAACTAAAGAAAGTCCCAAAAGGATATTTATTAACTTTTAAAAACAACTTCTCTATTCTTTTCTTATTAGAAAAATAAATGCATGTTTATTTTAGATAGAGTAAGAAAATAAAAAGCACCTGTCATTGCAACTCCCAAAGTGATCCACCATTTCCATGTTAGCTCCTTTAGGTTTTCATCTTTTATCACATGGTCCCAGTAACAATGATGATGAGATTGTTGACCATAATAACGAACATGTGTTGAGCACTTAATTTTCCATGCCAAACCCTATGCTAATTATTTATATGCACTTTCCAACAGGATCTAATTTATTTCTCATAACGATCCCAAGAGGTCAGCAATATTACCACCAATTTCGCAGGTGAAGACACAAAGGCTTAGAGATCTTAAGTAATATGCTAAGTTAACAGAAGAGGGAAAGGGCAGAGTTGGGATTCAAACTCAGGTTTACCTGACCTCATAGACTGACTGCAAGAAAATGAATTAGAAAGGGCTTCCCTGCCCTGGCTGGTGCAGCTCAGTGGATTGAGCACTGGCCTGCCAACCAAAAGGTCACAGGTTTAATTCCCAGTCAGGGCACATGCCTGGGATGCTGGCCAGATCCCCAGTTGGGGGCACCTGAGAGGCAACTGATCAATGTATCTCTTGCACATTGATGTTTCTCTCCCTTTCTCTCTCTCTCTTCCCTTTTTTCTAAAAGTAAATACTTTTTTTCTAAAGAAAGGGTTTCTCTTCTTTTCCTGTGTCTGCTGCCTCCTCTGATTTTTTCCCTGTCCACTTACAAAGGGAACACAGAGTGAAGGTAAAGCAGCAGCTCCTGTCTAGGGAGGGTTTTCATCCCTCGAAGGAGTGAAATGAGACTCTTGCAAACAAGAGTTGAACACTGGTCCCTCTCATTCACTCCCTTTAGGCTCTGCACAGTGTTTCTTGAGCTTATTCACAAGTTTGAAATAAGGACTTTGTTTCCTTTCTAAGTTTTTGTATTTTGATTTGCTAGATTGTTTTGACACTTGCTGGTGCTGCATGAAGTTCAGAGCAGAGGAAAAGTCAGGTCCATTAGAGGGCATTGCTCAGATCCAACACCTGGTTGTAGCAGTCTTTGCCCACAGGTGTTTGAAGTCAGACCCAGTGGGTTACAAGAAGAAACTGCCATGTGTTTATACATGTTCTAGGATGATATAAAACAGCTGATGTGAAGATGGCTACAGATTCTTTGACATTCCTCCCTATGAGGGAGGGATCTATTTCTCCTCCTCTTGAATCTGGGGGTTGCCTGTGGCTATTTTGACCAGTAGAATATGGCAGAAGTTCTGGGCCTGGCTTTTATGAGAACTGGCAGCTTCCACCTTGGTCTCTCCAAATACTCTCTCCTGGAGTTGTGAGCCATTTAAGGGTATTTTAACTACCCTGAAACCACCATGGTATGAGGAAGTCCAAGCTAGCAAAAATGGAAACTCTGTGAGAAAGGAGGGGAGGGAGAGAGGGAAGAAGAGAGAGAGAGAGACAGTCTTGTCCCCAACCATTCGGGTCATCCCAGATGAGCCCTCAGCCACTGTGGAGCAGGGATGAGCTGTTTCTCCATGTCCTTTCTGAATTCTGATCAATAGAATCTTGAGATAAAATCATGAATAGTTTTTTTAAGCTACTAAGATTTTGTTTGTTACTCAGCAATAAATAACTGGAACAAAACCACCTATAAAATTTTGTAAAACCACTGAAAACATTTTGATTGACAAGCCCAGGAAAGTAGAAGAGCATAAACTGTATGGCTTAAGACAAAAGAAAGTATGGTCTCAGAGTCCTGGAGGCCAGGAATCCAAAATCAAGATATCAGTAGGTCTCTAGTGGAATCCTTCTTTGCCTCTTTCTAGCTTTTGGGGGTGGCCATCAGTACTTGGCATTCCTTGGCTTGGCTCAGCTCACCCTACTCCAGTATGACCTTATGTCAACCTAACTAATGACATCTTCACTGACTCCATTTACAAATAAGGTCACATCAGAGGTACCAGAGGTCAGGACTTCAACATATTTTGGAAGGGATACAATTAAACCCAAGTGTACTATGGACAAGTGAGAGGTCAACTAGCAGCCAGATGGCTGTTCTCTTTGGGGACACCGTTGCCTGTAGCAGAGCTAAATCATTTGCTATTTTCTATATCAGTTTTAGCTTTTGCTTTGGATTATAAGTCAAGAAGCAAAAGCATTCAATATTCTAGTGAGACTTTTATTTACAACTTTAATTGAAAACAATTTATAGATAGCCTTTAGGCGTATTTATGTTGGTAAGGCTAGTGAAAACTAGACTATGTTGTCACCTATAACAGCATCTGATTTTATAAAAAATAACTGAGCAACCTAATGAACATATGGGCACTCCCCCAATTCTCTCTCTCTCTCTCACATATACACACAGTCACAAAGCTCAGAGTGTTCTTTAAGAAATAAGGTCAGTCACAGACATTTCACCCTGATGGGGCTGCATGGCAGTCCAGGTATGAGGATAGGCAGGTACTGGAGACATCTGCGAATGAGGGCCAGGTGGATGCCAGTCATTCAGTCACTCACATGCTTGTTCAACATTGCTGTATCTAGCCATGGCAGCAGCAGGGCAGCAGCACAGTGACTTAATTGGGTACTGCTCTGTGAACCAGGGGCCATCAGTCACCAGAGTCATTATCAGCAGGGGCTTTCAGCAGCCAGATATATTAAGGGAGGTGGAAGGTGAAGTAGAGGATGATTTAGATTAGAGAATCAGCCAGGACAGGAAGGACAGAAAGTTTGAGCCTGGGAGGAGATGGTGATGTGTAGAGAGTGGGGATGTGCAAAGTGATAGATTTATTGTCACAATTGACTGTTCATTTTTGATGTTGAAATGAACCCCTGCTGACTTCACATTTTAGGAGTCTTGTCTAGTGGTTAATTAGTGCTTAACCTTTGATGCCTAACCACTGGAGTTTGAATGCCAACTTGGCTCTATTAGTTTGCTAGGACTGTCATAACAAAATATCACAGACTGGGTGGCTTAAACAACAGTTTTGGAGGTTGGAAGTTCTAGATCACAGTGTTGGCTGGTTTGGTTTCTCCTGAGGCCTCTCTCCTTGGCTTTTAAAGACCACATTCTCACAGTCTTTCTTCTGTGAACATAAATCCTTAGTATGTCTTTTTGTGTCCAAATTTCCTCTTCTTATAAAGACACTTTCAGATTGCATTAGGCCCCACCTAATTGCTTCATTTTAACCTAATCACATTTTTATCGGCTCTGTCTTGAAATACTCCTATTCTGAGGTACTAGGAGTTAGACTTCAATATGTAAATGTTGGGTGGCACACAATTCAGCCCATAACAATTCAGTATTGGTAAATTACTTTCTCTTTCCAAGACTTAGCTTCTGTACAATTGGACAGATGTTAATAAGTATCACATGCTTGCTATGTCTGAAATACTGTATATTTCAGTATTTTACTAATCCTCAATATAGCTGTATAAAGTTTGTATTAATATAATAACAAATAAAAATGCAAGGTGCCCAGTTAAATATGAATATCACACAACCAATGAATACTTATTTTAGTGTAGTCTCATGTAATATTTGAGACATACTTACACTAAAAATTATTCATTGTTGACGTGAAATTCACATTTAGTCACATGCCCACTAATTTACCTAACAACCTTGTCCCTGAAACCAGAATAGTAAGAAGAGTGAGGATTGCTACCTTGGGAGGCCTGTGTGGAATCTTTTCTCTTCTCCTATGTGGAATCTCCCTTCTCTATGGTGGCACCAAGCTGGGGTGTCCTAGGAATGCAATCTAGACCAGATGGTTCCTGATTATGGAAGGAATTTGCTTTCTCTCACATTCTTTAACTTCTTCTCCTCTGTTAACTGCCTGAATAAGCTTTTTCTCACATTTCAATGATAAGATCAGAGACATAAACATGAGCTTGTGGAAAAAAATGGCTAAGGGCCTGTTTCAATGCTACTGAGACCCACCTAGCATAGAAAAAGGGGACTCCTCCCTATGACCCTTCTTTGTCCATCTAAGTCCTTCATTCAGTTTTGAACTCAGTCTTCAGCCAAGAGTAAAGTGCTACTTGCTATACTTCACTTTTCTTCAGGTGGAGACTGAACTTTCCTTTGGGGACTTTGAGCAAAGGTTTAAGAAAAATTGTTCAGAGAACCAAGATGGCGGAAGAGTAAGTGGAGCTACTACACCAATCTCCTCCCAACACCGAACTGGAATTACAAATTAATTAGGGAGAAATCATCCAGAAAAACCAACAGAACACCAGCTGGAGAGAAGTCTTATTACCATGGACAAAACAGAAGAGCCGATTCATCACAACATGACAAGTAGGAAATACAACTTAGTAGACATAATAATTTCTATTCTGGGGATCGGCTGAGCACTGCAAGTGTCATTATTTCTGAAGGCTTCAACTTGTAAAACACATGTAGAGGGAAAACAGAGGGTATTGAAAGAAGTTAGATCTGTGCACAGCCTAAATAAATAAATAAATATATTTTTTAAGGTGGAAAACTCCAAAAAGAATAAGTTGTGATTCCAGTAGCTTAAAATAAAGTTGAGTTGTATTATGTGAAGGGGGAGGATCTGACCAAATTCATTTATTACTATGGGTTTGGCACTATCTTTAGGACAACTTTCATAAAAATGAGTTCTGCAATACACCATTTCTGTGATATATTTCACAAAACTAGCATTCCAGTGTAAAATAAGTATTAAGGAATAAAAAATTTGCTTAATCTTGCTACAATATATTTAAATACTATCATTTAACATGTAATAATTACGTAAACTATTGGCATATTTTAAATTTTTTGTATTAACTCTTCAAAATCCAGTATGTACTTTAAATCTGTGTAAAAATATGGATGGGTGTAAATGTATTTTTGCATGTGTTTGGTAATATTGCAATTCATGTTACTTAAAAGAGTAATTTTTTAAACAAATGAATTAATGTAGGCATTTTGGAATAATGAAAAGAAAACTTTGTATTAATATGATTTGAGAAGTGACAGAAGGCAGTAATTAAATGGTGAAAAAACCAAAGGAAAAAAATAAAAGTACACATTGGTGGTTACAGAATAGTCAGGGATATTAAGAAGAACAAAGGAAACAGAGAAGCCAAAGAACTTATATGCATGACTGACTCATGGACATGAACTAAGGGGGCATTGCTGGAGGAAAAGGGGTACTGGGTAGATGGGGACAAAGGTGAGAAAATTGGGACAACTGTAATAACAAAATAAAATATATTTAAAAAAATTGTTCAAAACTTGGCAATAAGTAAAAGGATTACTGCATGATCTTTCAATGTCATCTATGGCCATGGTACTTTAAGTGTGGTTTGCTTGCTATCAGTGTCACCTGGGAACTTGTTAAAATGCAAATTTTCAGGCCTAACCCAAGACCTATTAAATCAGAATTTCTGGGGGCAGGGCCCAAAACTCTGTATTTTTATAAAGTCTGAGAAGCACTGATCTAGAGAAGTTTGTCTAATGATCCTCTCACTCTCTAGGGAAATGTCACGTAGTTTGTACGTCATAGTAAGACGATGATGATTTTATTTTCTGTTTGGTAGAGAAGACAATCCTCAGTATTATGGTTTTACTGCTCTCTTGGGTATGAACCAGCCTTGGATCTGAGTTTGCCACCTTTCACCAGCACTCTTTCTTGCTGCCCTGACTACAGAAGTCCTCTTTTCTCATAGTTTCTTTTGATCCAGCATTGTTACCCTCCTGGTTCCCTCATTAATGAATAGAATCAAACTTTGACATGCGTTTACCTGCCTATCTATATGAAAATTAGGTTTTTAATATTTTGAGAACTATACTTTGACCAAGGATAAGTGAGGGAAGACAGGAATCATCTCATCTTCAGACTCCTGGCTAAATACTGTCATAACACATTCTGTCTCCATCAGGCTCTATTTGTTACAAACAACAAAAGTCAACTCAGATTAGCACAAATAAGAAGGGATTTATTGGAAGCCTAAAGACACTTCATGGGACTCATTTGTAGGAAGAACAGCAATCCTTTCAAGGGAATGGAAAACTGTCAGGTGGTCTCTTATAGTCTCTCTCTCCAAATGCTCTCTGGCCCCTGATTTTCTCCAGCTATGAGGACTACTCTCTGGCTTCCATATAGACTAGTTTTCCTGTTTATTTCTCAGCATGTGTATAGCTTAAAATAGATCTGAATGATCTTCCAGCCCAAAAATGTGATTTGGGTTGCATACCCACCTAGCTTAGGGAGGGGACAGGATCATACCATCAGCTTGCCCATTCACTAGAAACTGTGGTCAGAGCAGGCACTATTGGGCAGGGGTGGAAAATCTATCACTGATACTAGGACTGTATTAGTGAGTATGGAGAGAAAGGTGACCGAAGAGGTTATAGTCCCAGGGCTTCCTGCCTTGGACTTGAGAATTGTCTTGGGACCAATTTGGCTCAACCCAACTCTGAGGCTTAACAAATAGAAAAGCTTCCTGGCCTCTGAAGGGGGCAGGGTGAGAGCTGAAGATAGAGAGGCTAATTTTCAATTAAGGCTCTGAAATGAATAATAAAAATCTCATTTTTAGGGGTTATACACTTAGTTAATTGGTTTTTGAGATAATTATGTCATATTGGCATGCATTTTCAGCCAAACATTTAAATTAGAATAACACTAGTTACCATAACAAATATAATTTCTACATTTCATTGACATAGTACAATAGAAGTTTATTTTCTGACCATGCAATATAGCAATATAAATATAAAGCCAGTATTCCTTGCTAGGGGATAAGAATTAGTTAGTTTAGGCCTTTAAAATTTTTGTCAGTAACACTTTGTACATTCTTTGTTACATTTGTAGATACTGGATGACTTTGAATACTATTTTGAGAGTTATCTTTAAAAACATTCCACTTTCTAATGATTTGTTGCTACCATTTGGAAATCTCATTTTTAGAATATTAACTTTGCTATATTTATCTAGTCATGGCTGAATCTATTTAATCATTTTAATAACTTCTAGGTAGATCCTTTTGTATTTTCTATGTGTACAATCATGTTGTCAAAACCCTTTTATTTCTTTTTTAATTCTTATGCCATTTGCTTCTTTTCTTTACCTACTGCACTAGCCAAGTCATCTAAGATAATGTTTTATAGATGGGATATCAGCAGGTCATTTTGCTAATTCCATCTCAGGGAGAAGTTTTCACTACTCTACAATTAAGTATTATATCAGTCAAAGTCAGTTAGAATACAGAAACCATAGCAGTTATTTTAAAAGAGGAAATTTAAATTAAATTAAATTAAATTTAAATCAGTACTGACATTTTGGAGAAGATAGAAAACAGAGGCGACAATGGGTATCACAGAGATTTGTAACCACAGGAAGCAACTACTACCCTGTTACCGGGAAGAGAAAAGGAAGTGGCTGGTATTAGTAGAACTTAAAAGGTTAGGTGTGGGTCTCCATGGATTTACCTTGCGGATTCCTGGGGGCAGGACATTGCTTGAGAATCTTGAACAGGGACCTTGGAGCTGGCCTTCAGACCTGTGAGGAGGGAGCTCCGGGGCTGGGAGTGTTACCTCTGGGGACGCCTGCTGAGACAGATCATGAAGTAAGAAAACACTGCAAACTGGAAACAAGTGTTGCTATTGGAAATAACTGTCACCATCAGGGTGAAGACCTTCAGATGCATTAAAACAAAGAAAGAGGAGGAAATAAAACAGAAAGTCCCTGCCTCCTTCAGCCTGACAGCCTCTCTCTCGGGCCCCTTCTTGGTGGACCCAAAAATGTGATCTGTAGAGTCAAGGCTCCAAAACACAAAATGAGGTAAAGAAGGGTAAGTGTAAAGTTTCATAATTATTAAACAAGCTTAATAATCTAAAAAGATGATGGAGCTTGCTGCAAGCTTTTTGTGTATACCTTTACGAGATAAATTCACTTTATAAGACATTCATTTTATAATGGATGAATGTTGGTTTTTCCTCATTGTTTTCTCTGAGATGAACATACACATTTTGTTCTTTATCCTGCTTGTGTATTGAATTACAAGACTGACTTGGAATGTTCGATCAACCTCCCAATCCTGAAATAAATCTCACCTGATTATGTCATATTATACTTTTTACCCATTGCTGTATTGAATTTGCTGATACTATGTTTATATTATGAGAATGATTTTGTCTCTAATGGTTCTCTGTCACCTTTGGTATTAAGGTTATCCTAGCCTCATAACACAAGTTATGATGTGTACCCAACTTTTTAAAAGCCATTATCTGAAAGACTATGAATCAAATGAATTCTATTTTTTTAATGTTTAGAAATATTTATTGCTGACCCATGGGGGCCAAGTGTATGTGTTTTAGTTGGGAGATTATTATGGACTCCATTTCTTTCAGAAATAATAAGCCATTCATATTTGTATTCCTATATTTATTTTTTGGGGGTAAGTTAGTAAGTTAAAATTGTAAGGACTTAGTCCATTTCATTCAAATTTTCACTTGTATAGATATAAAGTTGTTCATAATATGCTCTCATTACCTTTTAAATATCTGTAAGGTCTATAGTGATATCACTCTTTTCATTTCTTATGTTGGTAATTTACGTTTTTTCTTTGTTTTCAATATTGCTAAGGTTTATAAAATTATATTTAAAGAATCAGCTTTTGTCTTTGTAAGTTTTCCTCATTGTGTGTTTGTTTTATGTTTCATTAATTTCTTTATGACTTTAAAAAATTCTTGAGGTAGATTTTTCAATCATTAAACTTTAGTCTTTCTTCTTTTCCAATAGATGCATTTAAGTCTACATATTACAAGTTTTGATATGCTTTATATTTATTATTAGTCCAAAAGTTATTTTCCAGTTTCCATTTTTATTTCTCCTTGATCCTATAAGCTATTTAGAAATAACTTAAAAATTTCTAATTATAGCTATTATAATCATATTTTTGTTATTGATTTATAGCTTGCTTCTGCTGCAGTCAGAAAATATGCTCCGTATAATTTTAACTCTTCAAATTTTATAGAGGTTTGCTTTTTGGCTCAGTTTACATCAATTTCAGTAAATGTTCCACATAAACTTATTTGAGAAATAAGTATATTCTGAGTTGAGTGTTCTATATGTAACATTTAGGTTAGATTAGGTACTTGTGCTGCTTAAATCTTTTATATCTTTACTTACTGATTAATTATTCTATCAATTACTAGAAGATGTGTATTAAAATATCCCACTGTGATTGTGAACTTTTCCATTTATCAGTTAGGTTTTCAAGTTTTACTTTCTATATTTTGAGGCCATGTTATTAGATGCATTCAAATGTAGGACCATTGTATCTTTTGAGTGGATTGACATTTTTATTATTATAAAATGTCCCTATTCATCTTTGATAATCTTTCTGCCTTAAAGTTTAACATTGTTTGACATTGATAAATCTACATTAGCTTCATTTATTTTATAGTTTAGTGTTTACATGGTGTATTTTTTTTGTGCTTTTATTCTCAAATTTGTTCCTTCACTTAATGTGTATCTCTTCTCATCAGCATGTAATTTTTTAAATAATAGAGTCTGACAAGTTTAAAAATAAAATGTTTCATAATTAATATATTTGTATTATTCATCCTGTATACCTTACTACTTTTTATTTGTCTTACATGTTCCTTGTTCACTTTTTGTTTTCTTTTTTATTTACCTGTGGCTTAACCAGGTAGATTTCAAAATTACTTTATTCCCCATTAGATTATTAGTTATATACATTTCACTATTCTATTAACAACTACCCTCTAGACTACAACACATTATCTTGATTAATTAGAGAATATTTAAAAATGAGTACTTTATCACTTTTCAGAGAATGCAGAAAATGTAGTATAGTTTATTTTATTTTTTTTAAAGATTTTATTTCATTATTTTTAGAAAGAGGGGAAAGGAGAGAGGCAGAGAGGGAGAGAGACATCAATGTATGGTTGCCTTACACCCGCCTCCAGCCACAGACCTGACCGGAGACCTGGTTTGCAACCCTGTTATGTGCCCTGGCTGGGGAATCGAACCTGCGATCTTTGGGTTCACAGGCCGGCGCCTTATCCACTGTGCCACCAGCCAGGGCGTATAGTTTATTTTTAACCCATCCCATTTCTCCTGCTTTTGCCATGCATTTTAATTATACATATATTTAAAGCTGAACAAAGCACCATTGTCATTATCTTTTTGCAGCCAATTTTATTTAGATTTATTCATTAGTTACTATTTAATCTTTAATCTCTCCTATAGTTGCGTGTTTCATTTAATAGAATTTTCCTCTACCTCAAGAATTCTCCATATTTCTTTTAGAGTTGTCTGCTGGCAACAATCAAACTCTCTCTCTCTTTCTCTCTCTCTGCTTAGAAATGTTTATATTTTGCTTTTATTTTTATTTATTTATTTTTAAAAATTGTATTGTTGTATTACATGCATCCCCTTTTTGCTCCCTTCTGTTCGCCTCCCCACCCACCCGTTCCCCCCCAAAGTCAATCCCACCTGTTGTCCATGTCCATGGTTCCTTTATACTAGGTTCTTGTCTAAGCTGCTCCCCTTCCTTGCCTCTTCCTTCCCCCTCCCCCCAACCCTTTCCCCCTGACCACTAAAGGCCTATTCACTGTATTCATATATTTGGTTCTGTTTTGCTTATTGTTAGTTTTGTTCATTATTGTCCTGTAATGGGTGAGATCATATGGTATTTGTCCTTCACTGACTGGCTTATTTCACTAAGCATAATACTCTCCAGTTCCATCCATGTTGTTGCAAAGGGTAGGAGTTCCTTCTTTCTTTCCGCTGTATAGTATTCCATTGTGTAAATGTACCAATGCTTTTATTTTTGAAAGATATGTTAGCAGTTATTTTCATTCAGCATTTTAAAGATGTCATTGCATTGCCTTTTGGCTTTCATTGTTTCTATTGGGTAGTCAGCTGCCAGTATTACTTTATCTTTGAAAGTAGTGTGTCTTGTGCCAGTATTACTTTATCTTTGAAAGTAGTGTGTCTTGTGTCTTTTTTTTTCCTGGGTGGTTTTAAGATATTCTCTTTGCTTTGGGTTTTAGTTTTCCTGTGATGTATTTAGGTGTGGCTTTCTTTATATTAATACTATTTGGAATTTGCAGAGCTTCTTAAATCTGTGGTTTGATTACTTCAATTTATTATAGTGGTCAGTCATTATTATCTCTTTAAATATTGTGATTGGCCTATTATCTATCTTATTCTAGGAGGTCAATTACAATAAATTAGATCATTTGTCATATCCCATGTTTCTTTTTCTCTGTTTACTAATTTTCATCCTTTTTCCTTGCTGTATTTTGCAATGAATTTCTACTGACCTATCATTCATTTACTAATCCTCTATTTTGCATTTCTAGTCTGCTGTTAATTTTAACATTTGGATTCTTATTTCTTACATACACACACACACACACACACACACACACACATTTTAATTCTAGCATAATTATTTGATGCTCCTATATAAATTTCAGTTCAGTGATCAAATTTCCATTTTGTCATTTATTGTCTTGAAGATATTGAATATAGTTATTTTAAAGTCTATATCTGATACCTGTGGTATTTGTCACCCAGAACTGGAAACATTCTAAGGATTCTGCTAAACTTTTTACCTCCTACCTGTTGCTTTATGTATGGTGTAATTTGAGAATCAGCAAATTCCTCATTAGAAAATTCACACAGATAAAATATTGGGCCCAATCATGTGTAGTTTTATTTTTTCTACAGAATTTTAAGACTTTAGGTGGTGATTTATTGGTCTCTTAAAACTCCAACTTTTATTTCTGTAGTCCCATGAAACTACCAAAAACCTTTGAAGAGTTACTTTCTGCTTGGCCCCTTGACCCCACTTTATTTATAAATTAAAAGTGAAGATAATTAAGCTCATTGAAATGCCCTTCTCTTCTCTTTGGGCTCTTGGCTTGTCAAGTTTTAGCTGCCTTGATTGATTGATGATATCTTTAAATGGCTGTTTTAAAAATATTGTATTAAGCATTTATGAGTGTGAATAGCAGGGGAGGTGGTCTGATAAAGGATACTTCATCATAGTTGGAAGTGGAAATGCTCTTTAATCAATTTTTCAAAGATTAAGATTTTTTATTTATATAATTGTAAGTTCAAGTCAATAATGAGAGATACATTTTTGATGTATGCCTCCAGCATGACAACTTCAAAGGTAATGAGACAGTATGTGCAACCAAATCCTCTTTGTTTTGTTGGGGATGTACTGCAGAGTTCTGCACTGCTTAGAGATGGCAGAGATGACTTTTCACCAGGAGACCGTTTCCTACATTACTTTGGGGAACATGAATGCTCTGCACAGTTTAACAGGTATTCTGTAGAAAAAGATTTTTTTTGGTTAAATTACTTTAGGAAGTGAGAGTTAAACAGAATTGTTTATTTCGCAATGTCTCTGAGCCTTGGGTATGTAGCATGCACTGTAAGTCTCCAAGAGAGAGTACAAGCATGTTGAATTCCCTCACTGCACTTGATGGAAGAACCCCTTGGGGAGCAATTCATGGTGAAACTATTATTTCATATAATAGTGGGAGACACTGTTTTAAGAACAATGAAAGCTAAGTTGGATTATCTCTGGCCCTGACTCTGATATTTATTAGCTGCATCATCTATTATATGACATTGAATCTCTGATTCTTAACTTCCTCATTTGTAAAATAAAGAGGCTTCACTTCAGGTATTGAAAGTCCAAGCTTTTCTCTTCTATATTACCAAGCATATTACCTGTATCACACAATGTTCTCCCCACTCCCAACCTTTGGAAGTGCCATTCCTTTACAATTAGTGATAAGACCCTAAAGTGGTTTAATTTTTGAAATGGGTATACTATCTTGAGTCTGAGTCAAACTACTAAACTAAAAAGGTAATGTCAAACACTGTCTCACCTCTTAAGGTAAAAGCATGAGGTGACATGGCTTTTCTTACTGAAAACAACAAGAGGGTTTATAATGTTTTGTGTAAAGTTGTTGATCCTGGTGAATTTAATCTTTTCTTTTTTTCATAGACACATAGGGAAAAAGGGACCAGAGAAAACTCAGGGTGAGTAAAAGGTGGGGGACTAAAGGGCTGGTCTTTTTCTCTTGAATTCAAGTCTGCAGAGGAAATTACCTGTCTTAAAACCTGGTACTAATTAAAGGAAACAGAAGTTCTCTCAGAATTTTAGTCATAAACTGAATCTCATGCTAATTTGAAGCCTGAGTTCATATGGAATTGGTAACTCAAAATACACTGAAAAGAGAATTTAATTTAAAGTTAGACTTAAAATGATATTGCCTTCAGGAGCATTGGTAAAAGCCAATATAAATGATCTCTGGAGCAATCCCTCTTCCCAGGCCTCAAACAATTCCCACAGATAAATTACCAAGAAGAATGAATATCTCATAGTAAAAAAAATCACAAGAATATAAGGCACCAGCAGGTAAAACACTTCAAAAATTCTTGCCTATAATTAATACAAGAAAATCTTGAAAATATAAGCATTAGAAATCATAAACAACTTTGAAACAGAATAAAGTAGAACACAAAATAATATAAAAATTGAAATTAACATACAAATTATATGTATTTAATAAAATGTTAGATGTGGCTGAGTATTAGATTTCTCAATAGGAAGAAACTTAATTAATTTCAAAAAATCTGAAACCACTCTAGCAGCAAATATTAAATATTAAAGAATTAAAAACATTTCCCTTAATATCTGAAATTAAACTAGAGGGCTTACTACCTCCACTTTTATTTCATGTTGTAGTAGCAGACCTAACTAATTCAGTAAGGGGAAGAAGATCAAAAGAGAAAGATCCTAAATGTGATACTAACAGAATATAAGATTGTCTACATAGGCAATCCAAAGGAATCAACAGATAAGTGATTAGATTTAATAAGAAAATTTAGCCCAGTGGCTGAATAAACCACCACATAAGATAAAGCAAAAAGAGTAACAGTAATTAAATTCATTTTGATAAGCAACACATTTAAAAATGAGATTAAAAATTATAATAGCATCCAAAAATAAGCGGTAACTTGTAATAAGTAAAAAAACAAATAATTTTATGGAAAATACAATAGAAATGTATTCATAAAATAGTTAAAAGACCTAAAAATACACACACACACACACACACACACACACACCCTGCTTGGGTCTGGGTGTTATCATGGCAATACCAAGGGTGACAGAATCCCTACGCCTGGCCACTGCACACATTAGAAATCCTGCTGGAAAGACTGTCAGACGTTGGGAGAAAACCTTGAGAAGTTAAACACCTCACTTACATTGTGTTGATTCAGCCTCTGAGCTTTTCAAGTCCTAAGATTTTACAGAATGTAAGGCAGCATCCAGGCTTTCAAGCTGGCTGGGGTAAGGCGGCTCTCTCCTTTCTAATAGTGAAAAAGATGCTTAGCCTTGGACAAATAGAAAATTATTTTGGAAGAGGCGCTTTATGTTAATAGCAGACCCCTTAGCCTTGCGGCTGGCTATAACAGGGCTGAATTGCAGCAAACTTGAAGGCTGTCTTTACCTTCAATTACTGTCAGATGAGGCGTCATCAAACTCCAGGTGCTTTGCTTCAAGCCATCTGGTGAAAAGAAATCATACTTCGGGAATGAAAAGAGAGCCAGCTCAAGTACTAATTTAGTGAATGTGGCCCTTGTCACAAAGGTGGGGGGCACAAGCTTGGTTAAGGGCATGAAAGTCCTCTGGCGCCCTTGAATCCCTTTCCTATCTAGAAGTTATCAGTGTTATTATTACCCATTGAAAATCAACAGGAAAAAATCCAGGAGCCCAAAGCCCATTCAGACTAATCATCTCAGTGATTAATGCATTTAATCACACAACTGTCAGCCTTAGTATAATCACAGCCAGCACAGGCAGTAAATGGCATTTAAAAAATGTTATTGTCAGGTCCTGCCTTCTTCCAACTTCCATGGCCTGCATCCTTCCAGAGCTGAGATCATTTGACCCCCACCGGCAGGTTCAGCCCCACAATGTTTTCTAAGAAAAGGACTCCAAATATGCCTGTTACTACTTCCACTTTTCCTCCCAAGATGGACATCACTAATGGATCACTGCCCTCATTTCTACTAGGCTGGAGAGCTGCAACCTTAGATCCTTCTCAAAGTGTTCCAGGCAGCTATGCCCAATGGCCTTGGATAGGCACACAAGAGAAAATCTATTTGGCTTCTCTGCTCTTGGACTAATCTGGATGTATGTGACCATAAAGACAGCCACTTTAGGGCTACAGCTCTCACATAAAGTTAGCCATTCTGCTTAGTTTGTCCCTAACACTGTGATCCTATTCTTACAACTGGGCTCTGCTCCATCCATCCATCCATCCACTCAACTACTATTCACGGAATGCCTCCTACAGCTCAGGTACTTTTTATAAGCCTCAAAGTTTTAGTATTTATATTCTAATGGAACATATATTCCAATGGTGAAGATATAAACAAATCAGATAGTAATAAATGCCAAGAATAAAATTAGTACATGCATATGCCAAAACTGCTTCAATTCACAGTCCGAGTATGTGCAGTTTACACCTCAATAAAGTTGGGGGAAGAGATAAATTTAGAGGAAAAATAATGATGGGTGGCATGAAAAGGGAGCGGTGGTAGCAGGTTACCCCCCACATCTTAGGGTATGACCATGATGGAAATGTATTTCTTGCTCATCTGAAATCCACAGCAGGTATTCCTGGCTGGCCAGGCCTTTCCTCCAAGTAGTGATTTAGAGGACAAGTCCTGTCCATCTTAGAGATTTTTTTCCCCTCAATACCCAAAGCAAGCCAAGGGCAGGGCAACCTGGACCCTTCCCAGTGGGAAATGTTAGCGCACCAGTTCAGATCACTTCCACTCACCATGCATTGCCAAGAAATGCAGTCTCATGGCACAACTAACTGCAGAGGGTGGGTGCTCAGAGAAGAGAATCAGATATGGCGCCAGACAGCAGTTCCCTCCACAGCTACCCAGGGGCCAAATGAGGATTTGAACCCAGGTCTGCCTGTCTTCAGAGTCAATTTCCTTCTCTTCTGTCTTCCTGATGTGAGGGATTTTTTGTTTGTTTTTGGTTTTTTGCTTCCATCTGAGGGCTGAGCTTGGCCTCTGTCTGCCAACAGCCTTCACTGAGCCCTGCTGCCCGCCTGTTTCTAAGTGTTATTTGTTCCCATAATCCTTTGCCCTGTGTTTTGGTCACACATTAGTATGCTGGCTCCCCTGTGTCTGGACCTAGTCCTAAATATACCAAAGGTCTGGCTGCCACAGTGGACTGCACCCAGAGTCCCTCTACCTCAGCTTCTGCTGCACCCCCATGGGCAGACCTCTCCCAATATTGCTTGGTTTTGTAGTAATTAAGAGGCTATTCTTAGTGTAAAATGCAGGCACTATATGTGCAAAAGCAATGGTTTCAGTATGCATGATGGATCTACCATTATGTTTAAAGAAAAAATACTTTAGGTACTTTTTGTACAATAATAGGAGACAACCCTAACCTTCAAATGAATGGAAAGTCATTGGAATCGCTGTTGGTGGAGACTCAGGCCTGGGGCAAGTGAATGGATGGAGTCTGGAATTATAATCATTGCACATATCTAGGATCACAAATAGCTGGGGATGTGGTGGTGGGGGGGATGGTTTAAGGCACGTCCTGCCTTCCCCCCTGCCCGCCCCTCACACGCTATGCCCAGAAAGCCGCTCAAAGTACATGTGTCACTGATGGCAGGCTGTGGATCTCATCTCTGCACGTGAAAGAGAGACACAAATCTTTCACAACACATCTATGTAGGACTTAAAATTTCAATGCATTTCCCATACTTTATGTCATTTTATAGTATGGTTTTATTCTCGTAATCTTAGCATTGCTTGTAGCCATTTATTAACACATATTTGTTAAATAAAGAATGGCTTGTGGATGCATGAATAAATGAAAAGATAGAAAACAAAGTTCTCCAATTCTCAACATTCGCGAGTAGATGCATTATGAGCAACACATACAAAGACTGAGGATCTGTAAAGGTTATTTTTCTCACAATTTTGTAAACCTTAAAACTGGGTTCATCTGAAGCATGTTATGTATATATGGGAATATATAATTAATAAGGTATACATGTTAAGCAATTCCAGAGATGGGGTCAGTGGAAGTCCCAGCCTGCTCCCTGAGGCCTGCCCTGCCTTATGGGCACTGGGAGCCTAATGATAGTCACCAGGCTATCACTGGTCTCTCATATGCTAGTCCACTGTGTAGTGTCTGTGCAGATACTGCCTTCACCGAAGATTTTTCAGAGAATGCTCAGAGAGTAATAAACCTGGGAACTAAAAGAAAGAAAAAAGAGAATTAAAGAAGAATAGGTAAGAAAAAAGAAAAACCAAGAGAAAGGAAAAAGGACTCATGGATATGGTCAACAGTGTGGTGATTGGGGGGTGGGGATGGAAGGGGGATAAATGGTAATGGAAAAAATACAATAAAAGGGGAAAATATCTGAAAAGAAAAAAAAACCAAAAAACCTTGGTTCACATGCGTGCACATGCGCGCGCACACACACACACACACACAGTTCCCAAGGCACTTGCCTACTTCCTGGAACTGTCCTTTCCCCTGGCTGATCCCTGGAGTGATCTGGGTTGGTTTGATGTGGGTGTGAGGACTCCAAAAGAGGTGAGGAGGCACACCTCTTCTTCATGGTGGTGCTCAGGTGGTCCCATGCATTTCCATCTCCTCATGGTGGTGTTCCAGTCAGAGGTGATTACACAGCTGGAGCCTGCGGGACTATTGTCTTGGCATGGCAGGTCCGCAAATAAGACTCAAAGGGACAGTAGACGTCCCCCCTCTCTCACATTCATACCTATATGGGAACCTTATTTTCAGCATCCTTTGAGTCTGTCCTCTCTGTCTCTTGCTTTATCCTGCCTTACCTGGGCTCTGATCACGTCTTGGATTACAGCCCCAGCTGGAGCCCTGGCCCATGCCTGCATTAGCCTGAGCTGCTGAGCTGTGGGAGTTCTTTCTCCTCTGTCTCAGTTCCCACAGCTTTCAAGTGCACCTGGAAGGGCTGTTAAAGAGATTTCACAGGATGTGAACCTACGCATCCCCAGAAGGGTCTCAGAGAGTGGGGCCATCTCACTCTTCTTTTCTGTCTAGTCCAACGCTCCACACTGATGCCAGAGCCATCTTTCCGAAATACAAACCTGATCAAGTTGTTTTCCTTTCAATAGCCCTCTCATTCTCCATTGCGCAATAGACACCAGACTCCTTATCGTGGTTCATAAGCCTTTCATGACCTGGCTCCTGCTATTTTTCTGGCTTAATCTGCCATTTGGTCAATACTGCTTTGCTTCCAACCCTATACAATTACACGAAATTCTCCCTGAGTGCATGAGTTCCCATTAGCTGAAGCCTTTTCAGGCACTATTACTCCTGCTTGGAATTTCTTTCCTTCTATTTTCACTTGGTGAACCTCTAGTCATATTTTTAAAGATTTTATTTATTATTTTTAGAGCGAGGGGTAGGGAAAGAGACATCAATGAATGGTTGCCTTTCACCTGCCTCCAGCTACAGACTTGGCTGGAGACCTGGCTTGCAACCTCACTATGTGCCCTGGCTGGGAATTCTAGTCATTATTAAAGAATCAGTACACCTAGGCCACAATCTGCGGAACACCACAACCCCTCATGCTTGCTGGCTCCCTCCTTAGTGGGCTATTCCACCCTGCACATGTGCCTCCATTTCAGTGAATACCACCCTGGTTTGTAGCGTTAGTTCACTTGTATCCCTCCCAGGCTGGGAGCTCTCTAAGGGTGGATGCTTGATCCACCTTTTTGGTTTCCCAGCATGCATTTGTAGTAACTTATGTTTGTTGAGTAACGAGCTTTAGTTGCTCAGGCTCACACAGCCGGTTAATGCATTGTGAGAAGAGTACAGACTTCCCAATTAATGGTTTGACTTCCGATTTTTTTAACTTTAGGATGGTGTGAAAGCAATATGTATTGAGTAGAAACCCTATTTCAAGTTTTGAATTTTGATCTTTTCCTGGCCTAGTGACATGCAGTATGGTACTCTCTCATGATGCTGTGCAGTGGCAGTGAGCCATGGCCCTCAGTCAACACTTGAAAGCAAGGGTCAAAAGCTGATATTCTATAGTGTAATGTGCGGCCACGTGTTTTGGATATTATGTTCTGAGCATGTTAAAGGTAGGTTAGCCTAAGCCACAATGGTTGGTCAGTTAGTTGTATTAAATGCATTTTTGAATTATGATACGTTCAAATTAAGCTGGGTTCATTGGGAAGAAGCCTCATTGTAAGTTGAGGGTCATCTGCGCTGTTTCCTCTCTGTTATGGTTAATTGTGTCACTCAAAAAAGATATGCTGAAGTCCTAACTTTCAGTACCTTGGAATTTAAACTTATTTGGAAATAAAATTGTGGCAGATGTAATTAGCTAAGATTAAGTCATACAGGATTAGGGTGGGCCCTTAATCCTATATAATTAGTGTCTTCATGAGAGGAGAAAAGACACAGATAGACACACACAGGTTGTGCAATATCAGAGGCAGAAATTGGAGTGACGTACCTATAAGCCAAGCATGCTGAGGATTTTTGGAAACTGCCCCCACTTGAAGCTAAAAGAGGCTAGAAAGGATTCTTTCCTAGATCCATTGGAGAGAACATGGTCTTGCTGACACCTTGATTTCAAACTTTCAGCCTCCAAAACTGTGACAATAAATTTCTCTTCTTTTATGACATTTAGTTTGTGGTGCTTTGTTATAGCAGCCCTACAAAATTAATATATTTTCCATCAGACCATATGATCAATCCTTTTCCTTCCCATTGAATAATAATGACTTTGCTGATTGTCTCCCTGTCTTTGCATAGGGATGACACAGGGACACAAGGACCATGGAACTCATAAAACTTCAGCTGCAAGGATCCCTCATTAATGAGACCCATTTTATGGATGTGGGAGGCTCTCCATCTTTGTGTTCACATGTAAGTTTTTATAAAACTTTCAAGATGGTATTTTAACCACAACCAAGTAAGAGCACTGTCTTTTTTTCTCTCCAACTTTGCCTTAGGTCAGGGGACTTTATCATAGCTATGAACATTTTGGGATACTGCTAATAGAATATAAATTTGGAGGTACATCTAGTTTGGGATATATTAATGTGTTTTTCAGTCACTTGCTTATGTAGCTAAGTTCTTGCTAGCTTTCCCAGTGTAGATGACTTTATGAACTTCTCCTCCCACTCACTGTGTCAACTCAGCAAAGTGACACAAAAGTGCAGGCCCAGAGGCCACACCATATTATGCATGTGACCCTTCAGTGCTCACCCCTGAATCTAGAGGGAAGGTGTATCTGGAGAATTCTTTGAATCACCAGATGAGTTGTGTCATTGGAGAATTCAGTTCTCATCAACTTGTCAAAATGGAAGTTCTCTTCTGTCAGAAATATACTTCAATAATGCAATGTATACAGTGTAAACACTCCTTACATATTTAATATTGTAATGGGATTCTCATGAAATAAAATTTAATCTGAATGCTTGTGTTTAGAAGATAAGTGTGCAATACAAGCAGTTTGCCCATTCTGAATATAAAGCTCCATGTTTTCTGCATATATATTAAATCACATTTTTGTGAATCTTATATATCTTGTCCTGTTGAAGTCTAGTGGTTACAGACAAAACAGTATGCAAGAAAGAGCCTGAAAAAACAAATGTTCCCCTGAATAAAAATTCTACCCATATTCATCCTTGAATCATTGTGCAGTCTAGAGTAATTTGTTGTACAACTATGTAGCTCATTACAACACAGAATCCATTTATAAGTACATTTTGTCTGGTGAATGTGTCATGAATTCTAAAAATATTTAAGGTTAGCCAAGAAATGCCCTGAAATCCCACAGATAACCATGAAAGCAGCTAGATAAAAGTTTTCCCAGATTTGACAATCCTAAAAATGTATGTAAAATCACCAATAATTTGTAAAACTTAAAGTAACTTTTAAAACTATTATTAATACAAAACAACATCTTTCCTTTGCCTGCAGAAAGACTAAATTTTGTTTTCTCTCTAGAAAAGATCATACAATTGTTATTTATGAAAAGTCAATTAGAGAACATGGGGCCAAAAACTGGGGAAGAATATATGATGTGCCAGTCAACTGCTTAACAAGACTATTGTATTCATAAATTTTGTGATACTTGTGGTATTAGCCAACTTTGTTGTATTTATAATTTGTTATCCTTTATTCAGCCTACAGAAATACCCATTTTTTAACCAAATTTTTTATTTCTAATTTTTCTTAAATAAGGCCCTCTTCCCAAATATGTAAATGTGAAGCCCCACATAACTGAGATCTGCCCATGTTAACACATAATCATGATTGACATGATTTGTTTATCAAGTTTTATTGAAAGCCAACTGTAGGCAATGTGTAGGAGCTTTATGGTATATTGTTAAAGCAGAAAAAAAATACCTTGGTGAAAGTTAGGAGTCCAGAGGTCTAAACCTAACAGAGAGAGCCATATAAGATTAAGCAAGTCCCTTCCCCTCTTCTTTTTATTTTTATGAAAAATGGAGACATTTATTGAAGAAGGTATGAGATATAAGAAACATTGTATATAGGACAATGACACTTCAGTTGCCTTCAAAGTTGGCACCTGGGACCTCACACAGTTCTTCCAGCATTTCTTTCACTGTTCAAAACACTCTGCAAAATGTTTTGTTGGAATTGTCATCAGCTGCCCTATTGTATTTTCCTGAATCTCATTGATGTTCCAAAATCTCTTCCCTTTCAAAGGTGATTTTAAAGCCAGAAGTCATAGGGCACCAAGTCTGGACTGTAGGGATGCTGAGTCACCTGGGTGATTTAATGTTTTGTCAAAACACTGCACAAGATGTGATACATGAGCAGGCATGTTGTTGTGATTAAGCTGGCTGCCCATAGCTGCAGCTCTTTTTACTATTTATTTATTTATAAATATGGAACGCTTCACAAATTTGCGTGTCATCCTTGCGCAGGGGCCATGCCAATCTCTGTATCATTCCAATTTTAGTATATGTGCCGCTGAAGCGAGCACTGCATCTCTTTTTAACATATTGCATCTGTCAACCAACAAAGAATATTGAGGTAGTGCTCCTTATTAATTGTGTGACCTGGAGAGCTGTACTCATGATGGACAACACTTTCTCAATCCTAAAACACAGTTAGCATGGTCTTGATATTGCTGCAACTTTCCCATGCCTTGTATGTGGAGAACCAAGTGACTTCCATTGGGACAACTGGGCCTTCGTTTCTGAACCACACCCATAGGCCCACGATTCCTCTCCAGTTATGGCCTTCTTGAGGATATTTGGTTTATTGGTAGAGGTTTGAATCAAGTCATTAGCAACTTCAGCACAATGTCTTTCTACTCTGGTAGCAGAAGCTGTGAGTGAATTTTGTCATGACATGTTTCATGACAAGATCCTGTGTGAAAATCTTAGACATAGTGGTTTTTAGAATGCCCAGATTAGCTTCTAGTTCTTGCACTGTCACCGATCTTTATAGATTGCATCCTGTACACATTCAACATTCTTAGGTGTTCTGCTTGTTTTAGGCCTCCCAGAAAATGGATCACTTTCAACAGATTCTATTTTTTTAAGTATATTTTATTGATTATGCTATTACAGTTGTCCCAATTTTTTTCCCTTTGCTCCTCTGCCCAGTATTTCCCTTCCCTCCAGCAATCCCACCCCTCTTAGTTCATGTCCATGGATTGTGTATATAAGTTTTTTGGCTTCACCTGTCCCTATATTATTCTTAATATTCCTTGTCAATTTTGTTCCTACCAATTATGCTTCTTAAATCCTGTGCCTTTTCCCCTATTCTCCCTCTTCCCCCTCCCAGCTGATAACCCTCCCAATGGTCTCCATACCCAGGATTTTGACCCTATTCTGGTTGTTTCTTTAGTTTGTTTTTATTTTTATTTTTGGATTCAGTTTTTGATAGTTGTGAGTTTGTTGTCATTTTAATGTTCATAGTTGTGATCTTCTTTTTCTTAAGTCCACTTAACATTTCATATAATAAAGGCTTGGTGATGATGAACTCCTTTAGCTGTACCTTGTCTGGAGAGCAGTTTTTCTGCCCTTCCATTCTAAATGATGTCTTTGCTGGGTAGTAATCTTGGTTGTCAGTCCTTGCTTTTCATCACTTAAATACTTCTTGCCAGGCCCTTCTTGCCTACAAAGTTTCTTTTGAGAAATCAGCAGATGGTCTTATGGGAACCCCTTTGCATGTAAGCCTTTTCTTTTCTCTTGCTGTTTTTAAGATTCTCTCTTTATATTTAGTCTTTGGCATTTTAATTATGATGTGTCTTGGTGTGGTCCTCTTTGGGCCTAGCTTGTTTGGGACTCTCTGTGCTTTCTGGACTTGCATGTCTATTTCCCTTCCCCAAATTTGGGCAGTTTTTCTTCTTTATTTTTTCACATAAGTTTTCAATTTCTTGCTCTTCCTCTTCTCCTTCCAGCATCCCTATTATTTGAATGTTAATATGTTTAAAGTTGTCTCAGAGGTTCCTAAGCTTCTCCTCATGTTTTTGAATGATTTCTTCATTCTGTACTGGTTGACTGTTTATATCTTCTTTATGTTCCAAATCATTGATTTGAACCCTGTTTTCCTTCCATTTACTGTTGGTTTCATGTGGATTTTTCTTTGTTTCACTTAGTATAGCCTTCTGTTCTTCCCTTATGCATTTGCCATACTCAAACATGTTTTTCAAGTCTGTGAGCATCATTATCACCAGTGTTTTGAACATCTGTTAGGTTGACTATCTCCTTATTGCTTAGTTCTCCCACTTGAACCTTAATCTGTTCCCTCTTTTGGGCCATACTTCTCTGTCTCCTCAATTTGACAATCTATTGTGTGTACCTCTCTGTCTTAGATAGAGCTGTTGCACCTGTTACATTATGAGGAGTAGAGCCTTAGGTATTCATCACTATGGGATGACCCATTTCACCACGTTGTGGCACTGTATGTGGGGGAAGGGTCTGAGAAAGAACAATGCTGCTTGCTCAGCACTTTCCCCTTTTCCAGGCCTTTCTCCTGCTTCCTGTATGGGACTGGTACCCCTCTAGTTGTTGCCCTGGTTGTGGTTTCAACCAGGTGTGGTTTTGCGGATGTTCTAGGACCATGGATCCCTCTAAACAAGTGTACTCTGCTGAGAGACAGGAAGTTTCTTCCACTGCCCCATACCCCCACTGGTTTTCACAGTCAGAAGCAACGAGGCTTTATTTTTCCTGGAGCTGGAACTGTGAGCTGCATGGTCTTGTCTGGGACTGGGGTCACTCCCTAGGCATCCGTCCTGACTATTATAACATGTGACTACTCTTTCTGCCAGCCAGCCTCAGCCATGGCCTTGCTTTCACTGTTGCCACCACCACCACAGCCACTGCATTATGTCCTATCTGCTCCAGCTCCACCCCTCCTACCTGTCTGGATCAGTATTACTTCTTTATATCTTTGTATGTTGGACTTCCGTGAAGTTTGATTTTCTGGTAGCTCTGATTGTTTTTAGTTTTGAGGTAGATGTAATCCTTATGGTTGTGGAAAGAGGTGAAGTGTGTCTACCTATGCTTCTATCTTGGCCAAAAGTCTCCCCTTTTCCTCTTAAAACTTGATATCTTCTTCAGTAAAGTTTATATTAAAGCTCATCTTCACTTGATGACTTTATTAACATGCATTTTAAAGTTGGCCCAAACATTAATATTGTTTATAAATATAATCACCACCTGGTTATTTCTGCTGTCTAGCAGTTTGTGACCTTCTGAGCCAAGGTTGGCTTTGGTTTGTTGTGAATGGCAATGTTTGTTGGCAATTCTGTTTCTTTGTTTCATGTTAGGCCAGATAAGCCCATTTCTGATTACTGAATTGTTGAAGCTGTGCCTGCGTTATGTCCTCAGGAGGGTGCTGCTCCTATTCTAGCAGGAGTTACCACACTTGAAAGCTGGGTTGCCATCTTGGTCTTATCGATCCTCTGAAAAGTCCTGCTCAAGGCACCTATGTCAAGATATACTTCTGCCTGTCAGTCTGGGGCATGGTTCCATGACTTTGTTTTCATGGACCTTAACTTCTAACATAGACATTTTATTTGTTGTTTTGACTGCGTTGATTGTGTTCCAGGTGTTGGTTATGACTTCTGTCACAGGGATAATGCTTATTGTCACATGGGATATTAACATGACATTGCTCTATTGTTCTTCGGTTTGCTAAGAAACCATCTTCAGGTCAGGGGGAAGGAGGTTGGGGGGAGGGAGGAGGAAGAGGCAAGGAAGGGGAGCAGTTTAGACAAGAACCTAGTATAAAGGAACCATGGACATGGACAACAGGTGGGATTGACTTTGCGGGGAATGGGTGGGTGGGGAGGGGGACAGCGGGGAGCAAAAAGGGGATGGATGTAACACAACAACAAAATTTTAAAAAAAAGAAAAGAAACCATCTTCCATATAAATGTCAACAATAAAATTTCCACCAACCAGATAATGTTTATTTTATAATAGAAAATTAGCAGCTTGTGCTTCAGTCAACACTTTGATTTTATTTTCATGCCTAAATTAATCAACAACCATTTTATTCATTATTCACTTGTTGATTTGATTTACTTTTTCCTTTTTCCACCATGGACTAGAGTTGGATTTCTGAATTCAATAGGAAGTCTAGACACATCAAAATGTCAGTTTTTGAAATTGGCGAGATCATAAATTATATTTGGGTTTGATTTTGGTTTCCAAAGATAACCTAAGAAGTTGTCAACAGACCTTAATAAGGTTAGTTACATAAGCAGGTAATTAATTTGAGAACAAAATGTCAGCATTGGTAGAAACCTGCTAATCTGGTTATTTTAAAAGGTGTTTCAGCTCTGGCACATACCTTTTAAATGAGAACTCCTTCATGTCTGTTACGACCTTTTTCTTTCTTTCTTTCTTTCTTTTTTTTTTTTTAAGATTACACATGGTCAAATTATTCTTACTAACTTCCTCAATAAATATTTGCTAAGACACTGGGTGAAAAGCTGTTCACCACTTTGCAGAGATGATGCATTTCCACAGAGGGAGAATTAGAATGAAGAAGATGAAAGCTATTGGGTCAACTTGACTTGGAAAGAGAATTCTGGCCTTTGAACTTCCATCCCAAAGATGGGAAGTTAATAGTGCTGGCTTGGCAGAGCACCAAGGGCACAATAGGTAAAGAACAGCTCAACCCCAGCATGTTCCTTTTGGGAGCCAGGATACATGGATTTTATTTAATGAAGAAAGTGGCCATTTGGTTGCTACTGCAGAAAGTAACCATCCACAGGGCTGAGTCACAAAAACAATAAGACAACAGAAATTGCATGGGGCAAATAGCACAAACTGTCTAGTGATTAGTGATATATTAGTCTATTTTTGTATCACCATATAGATAGGCCAGATTACTTGCACTAAGGCTGCCACAGTTCTAAACTATGTGGAAGGGGTCTTGAATATTTTACTAATTAATTAAGTTCAAACAATAATTTTTTAAATTGAGCATCTGCTATGCACTGGGCTATTGCTAGATGTTGATGAATCAAAGATAAACACAACAGGGCCTTACTCAAAATAAGTAAGTGTAAGTAAACAGGTAAGTAAACTGACACTACAATGTAGTCTGGAATGCACAATGACAAAATACTTGAAAAGCATCTAGCTCACTCTGGTGAGGGAGTATGACCCAAATTTTAGGTAGCCTATCCTACTGTTAGTCCCCTTATTCATCCTTGTCCATAGAACCTACTTTTACTCTGTCTGAGGCAGAATGCACTAAAAGATGAGAAACTCCTCCTACAGTCATAGGTGAGCCACAGTTATCCTTCTCCCATTACCAGTGATTGGTCTAGGGTATATTAGTGACCCAGACCTACCTCATGGGACCAGGGGGGAATTCTGCTAGGAAAGATTTTTTTCTCTGATAAAAAAGGAGAGCTATTCAAGGGGAAGCCCTAATTTCTTTCTGCCTTTGGATATGGTTTTGTGTGGATTTGATGTATGGAGTCATGGTATACATTTTGAGACCATACGAAAAAGTAAAACAAAGAAGAAGCAACTTATAGCTCAGACATCATCTACCTGCTAAATTAACTAGTCCTAGAACTGCCTGCCATGCCCTTCTTACTAGGTAATAAACCTCTATATTATACTATATTGAATATGTAGTTTAATATTTTGTTGGTTGAAGTTGAAAATATACAAACTGATATAAAAGTCTTCCTGAATGAAGTTCTGAGGTGAGTCTTGAAGAGTATGTAAGACTTAACCAAACAAAGAAGTGGTGAAAGATGTTCCTGGCAGATAGGGATATAAAGGCTCTGAGCCAGACAGATGATAGCACATTTGCAGTACCTCAAGCACTTCAACAGGGCTATAGCAAGCACTGGTGCTAGAGAGAAATGCAGGGCCTTGAGTGCCACAAGAAGCAGCTTAATTGTATCCTAAAATAACCTGGAGACCATTGCATTTTATAGTGATGACTCCAGTGGCCATAGAGAGGGCAGATCAAGGGTTTGGGGATGAAACAGAGAGTACGTAAGACAATCCTGACAAGAAATGGAAAGGGCAGTAGTGAAGAGGATACTGATATGAAACCAGGGTTCAAATCAATAATTTGGAACATAAGGAAGAAATAATCAGTCAACCAGTACAGAATGAAGAAACAAAAATTTTTTAAATTAGGGAGACTTAGGAACCTCTGGGATAACTTTAAATGTACCAATATCTGAATCATAGGGTGCCAGAAGGAGATGAAGAAGAGCAAAAAAATCTGAAAGCTTTCGTGAAAAAATAATGAAGGATAACTTCCCAAAATTGGTGAAGGAAATAGATATACAAGTCCAGGATGCACAGAGACTCCCAAACAAGCTAGGTCCAAAGATGACCACACTGAGACACACCATAATTAAAATGCCAAAGGCTAAATATAAAGATAGAATCTTAAAAGCCCAAGAAAAAAGAAGAGAGTTACATACAATGGGTTCCCATAAGACTATCAGCTGATCTCTCAAAAGAAACTTTGCAGGCAAGAAGGGACTGGCAAGAAGTATTCAAAGTTATGAAAAGCAAGGACTTACAACCCAGATTACTCTATCCAACAAAGCTATCATTTAGAATGGAAGGGCAGATGAAGTGCTTCTTAGACAAGGTAAAGCTAAAGGAGTTCATCATCACCAAGCCCTTATATGAAATGTTAAGTGGACTTGCCTAAGAAAAAAAAAAAATCAAAACTATGAACATTAAAATGATAACAAACTCAGAACTATCAACAACAGAATCTAAAAAAATAAAAACTAACACTAACTAAAGAAACAATCAGAATAGGATCAGAATCATAGGTATGGAGATCATTGAGAGGGTTATCAGCTGGGAGGGGGAAGGGGGAGAAACAGGGAAATGGTGCAGGGATTAGGAAACATAATTGGTGGGTACAAGATAGACAAAGGGGAAGTTAAGAATAATATAGGAAAGGGTGAAATCAGGGAACATACATGCACAATGCATGGACATGAACTAAGTGAGGAGGATGGGATGCAGGAGGGAAGGAGAGTCCTGGGTGGAGGGGAGCAAAGGGAAAAGAAATTGGGACAAGTGTAACAGCATAATCAATATACCTAAAAAAAGGAAGAGTAGGTTTGTGAGATATTAGGGAGGCCAACTCTACAGGACTTGAAGCCTGATTGAATGTGGGGGTGAGGGGTGGGGGGGCCAACTCTTGGGTTTGCGGTGGGTACTTAGGGGCACAGAGACTACTGCCATTGAGATAGGAAATTAACAGGATGCTTTTGAAGCTGAGGGAAATAGATGGTCAGCATGTGATGGGTTTGGGGGCTGTGGGAATAATTAATCAAACGAAAGATACTACATTTGAAAATCCTGGAGGACAAACAAGAGGGAACTTCTAGTGGGCAATTGCACATTTAGGTCTGAAGCCAAGTGCTCCAAGGGGAGACCTCACCTGGAGAGATGGGAGGGACCTCATCAAAGAGATGCTGTGGAACCTTTGTGAGTGGATGTACCGCACAAACACTGAGAGGAGATGGCTGCCTTTGGAAACACCTATACTCTAGAAACAAAAAAAGAGGAAAAAGTAAGAAAAAGTGAGACAAAGGAAACAAAGAGGCATCAACCAGAGAAATAGGAGAAAAGTCAGGAAAAAATGGTGCAATGAGAGCAAATGGAAGATTGTTTCAAGAAAAGAGGAGGGTCAATAGCGTCAAGTTCCAGAGAAATGTCAAGTCAGAGAAACATTGAGAAAAATCCAGTGAGTTTTTCAGGCAGGAACTCTTAACTACCTTTAACAAAGCAGTTTCAGGGGGCAGGGTGGGATAGAAACAGGTTTTTGCTGTGTTGGGGAAGGGGTAGGAGGTAAGGGAATGGAGACAAGAATGCAAATCACAGGTTCTCAAACTTGGCTGCATGTTGGAGTTCCCATGTCTCAGCCCTGGTGAGTCTAATTTAATTGGTTTGGGCAGTGTCCTGGCCATGAGGAGTATCAAAGTCCTCCTACTCTGCTTGAGCAGGAAAATGGGAAGAACTGTCGGTTGGCAGGCCTGGATATGCAGAGAAAAGGGGGTGAGCTGGTGTTGGGGTGAGAAGAGTTAGGCATAAAGAAGAGGATAGACCATACAAAATAGAAGTTGTAAGAAAGTGGGGGAGTGTTCAGGGCTGGGAAATGTCTGTCATGACATGGAAAATAAATTGAAACTGATTATAACTAGAACCTGGAACTCAACTACTACAGCAGCTAAAGATAGACAGTAAAGTCCTTTCTCTCCTGGATGGCAGGAACCCAGTCCCAGGACATAGATCCCAATGAATAAGATATCCACAGCAAAGCTTGGGTACTGCTTTCTTTGTTCTTTGCAATGAATCACTGAGGTTGTTAAGATCTCATCTTTATTCTAAAGCTTGCATTTTGCATCTGATACCAATCTATGTGATTACACTCTTAACATTGACCTGGTTTTATGGCCTGAGATACATTTTCAAATAATAAAACTTATTTTCCTTGAGAGAAAAAGGCTCAGAAAAGAAATTGACTACAATGTCTAGAAGAGAAATAAAATAAAATAAACATTTTGGGATAAACATAAACATTTTAAGCCCCAAACCATTATCTACTAAGGATATTTATATTCAAAAGGCAACCCTGTAAACAGTAGTGAACAAGAAAATGTGTGGGCTATAAATATTAAATGCTTCAAATAAAACTCTTAAAATAATCAAATTTAAAGAAAAGAGAATTGAAGAAAACCCCATCCCCAATTTGTGCTAAAAAGTATATGGTCAAAGTGTGTAATTTATAAGTGAAATTATCCTTGGCCTATTGAACTGATATGAGTGGCTTCTTTAATAAAAGGAGAAAGAAAAGGAAGTACAACTTTTGTCAGAATGTTCTATTCCTTCTTGACTGGGGCTTCTGTTTAATTGGCTCTGCTCTACATTTTCCATGAGCAGAAATGGTTGCAGGCGGACCACTCAAGGTATAGCCCCCAGACCCCTTTGTCAGAAAAGACAAAGTAGAAGGTATTTTTCAATTGTTTTTATTTTTCTAACTTAGCTCAAGTCATTTACCTTTCTTCATGATGCTGTCTACACCAAAGAAATACAATTTCTCTGCACAGGCATACCTTGTTTTATTGTACTTGCTTTATTGTGCCTCACAGATATTGCATTTTTATAAATTGAAGGCAAGACCTCCACCAGAAAAAGTTTATAACTCATTTAATTGTGATATGTACTCACTTTATGATAGTCTGGAACCAAACCCATGATATCCCCAAGGTATGCCTGTTAACTCTGGTCAGAGACTAAATAAACAAACAAACAAAATAAAATAAAAATTATTTCAACTTCTTGAAATTGCAGACATAAGTAGTGTGAATTAAAAGGCTTCATGAAACTTCCTCTATAACCATAATACAAATAGTTTCTATTATTCTGCCATTGTGCCTAAAATTTCTATATGCTCCATGCCTTTAAGAGAAAAGATGTCAAATTTTAGGTTACTTGATTAAATGATACCCAACTA
This sequence comes from Noctilio leporinus, assembly GCA_004026585.1. Classification (NCBI taxonomy): domain Eukaryota; kingdom Metazoa; phylum Chordata; class Mammalia; order Chiroptera; family Noctilionidae; genus Noctilio; species Noctilio leporinus. Next base: position 52,352 of record PVIW01005400.1, read on the forward strand.
CATTGTTAGCTGCTGGATGGGCTATTTTATGCTTACTTAGCATGCCCCCTTGGCCCAAGTACAGCTTATGAGGTTTTTAATAAGTACATGTAAAAAGCCTGAACAAATCATAGTCAGCCATTAGCACCATGGTTGGATGGTCACTTATAAAATAATTCTCCAACTAAGAACACTGCAATCTACGCTTATTCAGAAGAAGGAAAGCTAGCTTTGGGTGCTTCAGTGGACCAGGAGTAGGAGAGGGTGCAGTGAGATGCCTGCATTCCAGGGCAATAGACTTATATTAGAAATAGAATGAGTCATATATGTAATTTAAAAATACCTAGGAGCCACATTAAAAAAGGTAAAAGAAACAGGTGAAGTTAATTTAAAAATATATTTAATCCAATATATTGAAAAATGTTGTATCTACATGAAACCAAAATAAAATTAGTGAGATACTCTACACCTTTTATGTTGTTTCCAAAATCTAGTATGTATTTTCATCTTAAAGCAAATCTCAACACAGAAGAGCCGCATTTCAAGTGTCCAATAGCTACATGCTGTTACCATGTTGGGTAGCATAGATAAAGAAGGCCAGCTGTCATAGAGGGAGGGGAAGATGGAGGGAGGGGGCACTGTCATGGGGACTCCTGGGGAGCCAGTAGCAAGTAGCTGGGGATAGGAGATTGGGAGAAAAGTTGGAAAGAAGGAAGGCATGGAGACAAAGTAGATTTTGCAGGTTTGCTGGGGCATCTTGGGTACAATGGCTACAACTGTGTTTGACTCAGGCTGGTACAGGATGATTTTCAGGGCCGGGGGTAAGTAGTTTCCTTCAAGTTGAAGACTTGTGGTCCCTTTGGTGACTTTGGAGTGAATTCTTCAACCCAAAGTCTCTAAGTTTCATAAGTCCAAAGAATAAGATATTGAAGATTATCAATTACTTTTTTTAGATAAAGTCACCATATTCTAGAGGAACATAATCATATGATCATCTTCTAGCAGAGGTATTGTATCTCCACAACTCTTATATTTAATGCCATGGAGTATCACAATAGAAACTGTGCAAAAGAGGGTTGACAGAGGAACTTTTTGGTTTCACTTTAATCAGAATGCCATCCAGTGCAGTTTTCCATGATTTATACATAACCTGTGAAGTTCAACTCAGTGGGGAAACAATGGCCATGAAGAGGTTACTTATGACACTAGTTTACTGGAGGTAGGTGGGTAGGTGGGAGTGAAATCTGCACATAAATACCATTTCCTTCATTAGAGACTGGCTATTGAAATGTTTCTGTTTTCTTACCAAGTTAAAAAATGTACACCAGTGGCAGCTCCAGTCACTAAGCCTAACTCAAGGCCTATTTCTCTCCCACTAAAACTTAGAAATTGTAGAATTACCTTTGTATAGTTGTAGGATTTTTTTTCTATTATTTTCTCTTGGGAGTTCCTCATGCTGGGAACTAAAAGGGCAAAGATTTATGGATCTTTCCAGGATCCATTCTTCAAAAAGAGGTTTTCCTTCTTTGCCCACAAGACTGGTTTAATCCAGACTAGGGGTGTAGTTTCATTAGACCAACATACAACCTGAGGTCTGCACCTGATCTATTTTTGTCGTTTGCCTCCTTTTTAAATGTCTCACTTTCTCCGTGCCTTTCTTTGTGTAAATTCCATGGATTTCTTGGGCATGTTCTTTTAGGAGCCAGGTATTATCTGCATCTTCACTTAGAATAACGGTTCCACCTGGAAACATGCCCAGTAATTCTTTCGATTATTTTAGATGAAACTTTTCTGGAATCTAAGAGTTCTGTGACCACTTGGCAGAGCTGCCACAGTATCCTGCATGTGGTTTCTCTAATTACTCTCATTATAGACTCTCTTTCTATAGCTATAAGACTGTGCCTCTCAATCAGTTTCCTATACTTGGATTCCTTTGCAGGTGGTGATAGGAGAGGAGTCATTCCAGCTAGCTCTGTTAGATTCTATTACTTCCTGCTTTCTTTAGGAGCAGTGAGAGCTGGGTGTATCTTAGGCCCTTTATATCCATCTACCTTGTTTTTAAAATCCCAATCTTTCTCCTAAGGAAATCTTTCTCTTCCACCTGCTTAAGCAGCCCATCTGCTTTTATTTGTCTTTCATTCTCCTATTTAGATAATAAGACAGAAGTGTATTTTGACAGCCAGTTCAGTTCCTCCTTGAGTTTCTGAGAAAACCTGCTTCCAGATACACTATTTCAGGCTCAGGCCTTCTAAATTGCTATTTTAGCTTTTAGATTGATAATAATTTCACCAAGTTTTTTGGGGGGGCTGTTTTATTATTTTCTTTAATGTAAATACCAAAAAATTGAATAGTTTTTATAAACTATGGCTCCTATTCTTTTTTAAAATTTTTTTTATGTATTCATAAGTGAAATCTAATAACCTTTGGGAGTGTCACCAATGTTAGTGACCTAGCCTATAGAGCTAGGGACAGTATTTATGTAACTGACAAACTCAGGACAAACTTGAGGCCTGATGTTGCGGCGGCAGACTTGAGTCTGTGGATCAGCCATGCATTTCCACACTACCGCTCCCTGTCCCTGAACACAGCTCCTAGCAACACAAAAAGGAACAGAATGTTGAGTAGCTGATCCAGCACTGCCTACCTAATCTGGCACAATACTCAACCCTGGGGCTCTGCAGCCTGGAAGAACGCAGCTGCTTTCGCAATTTGAAGACCTGGCCTACAGAAATATCTAAGAAGCATAATCCAATTTCCCTACCCCATGTCTAAAAAGCGTATATGCTGCACTCTGCCAAGTTTAGGATTAACTTTAGGTCTAAACCATTTTATTTTTCCTAAAATCAAATTCAAGCTGTAGCCATGCCTGCTTCAAGGACTCCTGCAGGGTCAGATCAAGGTCAGCCTCAGAGGCCATGACAGTCAGTATCTCCTGGGGAAGGCAGAATTCTAAGTTTCTGCACCCCAAATTCCTGTCCTGTGGTGTACACACCCTACACAGTCTTCTGCTCTTGAATGTGGGTGGGATCTGCGACTATGATGGGGTGTCCCACTTGTGATTGGGATCCTAATCAGTTGAGTTTAACCAAAAAGGAGATTATCCTGGGTGATCTTGACTTAATCAAGTGACAGCCTTCAAATCAACAGAGTCTCCTGCTAACCCTAAGAGGCATGAACAGCCATGTTGTGAACTGACCATACAGGTAGCCTCTAGGAGGAAGGGCCTCAGTCCTATAACTGCAATAAACTGAGTCCTGCCAACAGGCACATGAACTCGGAAGGTGATTCCAGGCCTCAAATGAGACCGCGGCTCTGGCCAACACGTTGGTTGCAGCTCTCTGACGTCCTAAGCCCAGGACCCAGTTAGGAGGTGCCAAGATCCTGACTCCTGGAAACAGTGAGATAATACTTGTTTGTTGGTTCAAATTGCTCAGTTTCTGTTAATTTGTTATTCAGCAGGAGGTAGCTAATATACTTTGGAGGCAGTCGCCCAGTCACAATAAAGGGTGCCATTAATTTCCAAGTTAAGAAAAAACAACTTGCATTTTGTGTGTTCTATATCTGAGCATTTACAAAGCCCAAAGCTTCCAGCAGCCAACTGAGACTTTTCAGCTCCAGTCATTTACATGCAGTATGGTCTCCTCTGGTAGCAATCCTTATCAATGAAACAGCTGCAGTTCACACACTTCCAGGCTGTGAAAGGTTAGACTCTTTAGCTAGCCATTGTTCTCTGCTATGGTTTTCTCACCTGTAAGAGGGTGTGGCCATAACTGTTTCTTTCATAGACACTTGTGAGAATTCAAGGAAATTAACACATGGAAAGGGTTTAGAATTTTGCCTGGCACACGGTACAGCCAGGTTAACTTATTATTTCTCATGATTTCTTATTCATGCAACAATATATTGAGGTTTAAGAGGTTTAGTAAAGAACACCTCTTTCCCTGCTCCAAATTTGGGACCATTTAAGGAATAAGACATAGGAAACAGAGAGATCAAATAGCAGCTTTGTCACTGATAACGCTGACTAGAGAGGTAGTTCAGATGTTCTGCCACAGCAGGTCTCCTGACACTTAGACTTACTAACTTCCCCATCCTTGGACAGAGCTGGAGAGAAACAAACCGCCCCACAGGGGTAGGCAGCTCCTCACATGTGGAAGCAAGTAGAACGTACCTTCTCTGTGGGAAAGAAGACCAGAATCAGAAAGTCCAGGAGGGGCTGAACAAAAGTGCTCAATACCCTTCCCCAGACCCAGCCGTTAGACACAGACCTTCTCTGAAGGTCAAGGCAGGTCATCTGGAGGGTCACTTCACCTTGAGTTTCTCCACCTGAAAACCCAAGCTTAGGGCAGCAGTTCTCACTTGGTTGCCTAGAGGGCTTGTTCAAACATAGGTTGCTGAGTCACCCCCAGAACCAGCAGATTTGGTGCACAGCCTGGGAATCTGCATTTCTACAAGCCCTGTGTGGGGCTAATGCTTCTGGTCCAGGGACCTCACTTTGAGAACCTCTGATTCAGGAGGAGGAAGGTCTCCTCCAAGAGGTAGATCAGTCACTCTGTGGCTGAACAAGCCAATTGCTGGCTTTTGAGTGTCTTAGACACATGTGAGTGACAGAGAACAGGGGATGCAGCCCCAGTGGCTCTGCTTTCACACTGAAGGAGAAGAGGTGACTGCAGAAAAGGACCTTTATCATTCTGACACTCAGTCCATTTTTACAAGGGGCACTGGATTGATCTGTCAATACTATGGTCATGGCACCTTGGTTTTTTTTTCAATGAATTAACCCATTATTTTATTTGGTAGCCCCTTAAAAACAGCCTGAAATTGCTGGGTAGAGAAAACTGAACTAAGATTGGTAAACCTAGGGTTTTCTTCACTCAAACAAAAACCGAGCATTTGGAAATCTAAGGGGCACATTTTCAATAATATAATATCTTCATGTTTTATTTTCACCAATCAATGCCAGCATTATCAGAAAGCAATGATTAAACTCACTAATTAGACTGAACACTGTGCTAAGAGTTGTATAGAGCAAGACAGCACAGGCCAGTATCCTTCATCAGAACACAGTCTCAGATCTTGGACTCAATGGCTTCTTGGTACTTAAAGTGCAGCCAATGGGCCAGCGGTGCTGACGAGAATGACAGAATCTGAGGCCCCATTCCAAACCTCCTGCTAATAAGAATGTGCATTTCCACAAGACCACCTGGTGATCAGACGTACCTCAATTTTCAAGAAGCACTGCGAGAGTTGTGCCCTCTCTCTACACTTTGTGTGGCTCCTAGAATGAATGCTCTTTCGAAGACCTAACAGTCTTTGCTTAAATTTCTTCAATGATATCCATTCACCCAAAAATTTGAATTTAAATTTCATAGCTTTTGGAGAGACAAGTGGTGAATAATAAACATGATTCCTATAAAGCAGTTGTAGATAGATAGGAAAATAGGAAGGGTTAGGTGTTAGTTTTATAGGCTGAATAGTGTTTTTCCGGCTTTATCATTTGGGAGGCATCAGGGAAGCCCAGCTCATCCTAAACCTTCAACTTGAAAAAAAAAAATGCTTTGAAAAAGGGAAAACTTCGTGTGCCTACGACCCTGCTCTTTTCTGTAATGGTGGGTTTACATGGCTGAGATCTGTATGAGACAGGAAGACGTTACACGGTGATTAGCAAATCAAGACATATAGACTAGGGGGTGAAATTCTGTTTTTACATGTTGGCAGCCACACATTGGAAGGCGGAGAGTGTGCTGAATCGGGAGAGGTTTAAAAAGCCACAGAGAAAGCATCAAAGGGCTCATGATAATAGCTACCATTTACTGAGTGCTCACTGCGCCACACACTGTTAATTTCCATAACAAACATTGAAGGATGTGTTAATAATATCCACAGTTGACAGAGAAGTAAATATTGGAAGGGTTAAGCAACTAGTTCATGTGAAAAAGTCAGTGCTCTCAGCCTGTGCACTACATTGTCTGCCCCTTAGAAGGTGGGTCACTGTCCAACCCCACCTTTTCACTTAAATCTGTATTCCTTGAACACTAATTTCAGGAAATTGTTGGTTGCCCTTTCCCACTGTTTCCAGAATTTGCATTGCCTTGCAAATGATGAAGTGGAAATGGCACCAATGAGAAAGACTGAATGCTAAAATGCTGAGTCCTGGCCACATCTCTTGGTGACAGACACCCACTTGTCCCACCGCCAAACTGTCTGTTTTGTCTCTGCTGAACTGTAGTGGAAGTCAAAGTGTCCACTACTGAATCAGTCACCCCACAAGAGGGGCTGAAATGACAAAATCAAGCCATACAAAAATCAAACTTCGTGCTGCAGTGAAGAGGAAGAAATGTCACCTGCCTGGTTCTGAATATTTCGGATTACTGTTGCCTGGGAATGGAATGCCTGTGACTAGAAAAACAGAGGGATGATTGCCTTAATGCACTGACCATAAAGTCTGTTGTTCATCCTTTTGCCAAGGAGTTAATGAAGGTAAGGCAGAAGTAATTGTTATTGGGTGATCTAACATCGCTAAAAAGTAAAGCAGGAAGGAAAGTCCTCTAGTCATAAAGGATAATAGTTTAAGCCAGAGAGGGAAATCTAAGACAGGTTGTTGTAAACCTTGATTTTCTACCCTTTTACAGATGCAGATGAGACTGGGAACCTTTTGAAATATATCGCTTTTTCATGCAAATTTAAACCAAACAAACTTGGTATCATAGGACATGAAGATAATAACAAAGCCTCCCTTTAGGTACAACACTTGGGATAATATAAATTCCTCCACAGTGCCATAGTCCCAGGAGGAAGTATATGGCACACTTAAATTGCGTAAAAGAACTATTTACAAAGGTGTGGGCAGAGTGTAGGGACACTGCAAGGAATAGTACAAATCTGCCCTCCAGAGTGGAAGTGACAAGAATAAGCAATTATTGAACCCCTTGGGAAGGCAGCGGTGAAGAGCTGGGGTCCTTGGTGGAGAGCCACTGCTGATCCACAGTGGCCTGGCAGGGAGGGAGTCCAGGGGAGAGGTGCCCCAACCTCTCCTCTCTATGTCCCCGATTTCTTGCATGTGCTGCTCTTTGGTGGAACCTGCCCGGAAGCCAAAAGGCAAGGAGACTTGCTGAAGTGATCCATATTAGTCCATTTCCTGCAGGGAGCAAGGTGGGGAAGAATCTGATGGACCCCCAAACTAAACCAGGAAAGAATGAGGTAAGAATCATGTCAAAGCAGCAGCAGGACAAATCCGTAAATGGTGCTTCTGTTATTGCTTATGGTAACGTCGTATTAGCTGGTAACAGTACTTATAGCTCCCATGACCCACCTCCCCCAAATATCTATTTATGGTCAGGACTGTTTCTGAATTGTTTAGGTTTTGAATTATGAGATGCTTTTTAGGAACATGGCTTCCATTAAATTCAAAATTCCCAATTTGCCTTCTTCCCCCAAATACCACTTTGGTTTGGAGTCTTCTCTGAGAGATTTAAAGCCACAAATTAATAATCAGGCTACAGGGAAAATTCTGGCTTACCTCCCTTTATGTAGTTTCTGTGTTCTTGAAATGCCACAAAATTAAGGTTTTCCTAAATGTAATTGCAAAGCTTTGCAGTCTTTTTCCTCTTATGCTAGAATTGACTGGTGCTGTGAGAAATTGGTTTGGAATGAAATTAACAGCCGTGTTTTCGCTGTTACAATGGTTGCAGCTCTCTGGTTGCTAGGCTATAAACTCCATGAGGGCAGTGGCTTTGTTCACTCAACACTTGATCCCCTCTTCCAGCATAATGCCTGGTTCTTAGAAAGCGCTCAATTAATATTTCTTGAATGAATGAACAAAGGTTTTAAAATTATGCACAGGTCCATAACTGTATCCTATCAACTTCCAGCCGTACTTGCTAATTATGTGTTATTCAAAGATTTCAGAATCGCTATAAATGAAATTGGGACCGTCAGCTGGTTTCCCACCTTGGCTGGGATGCTGGGAATCTACAAACTAAGAGCTGGTATCCAAGGTGAGTCTTTGTGTTATGGCTCAGTCATTCTGAGAGTTCTCCAAAGTGCAGCCAATGCTGATGATCAACTTTTCCTAACCAAGACCCAGAGAAAGTCATTTGTTCTTTCAGATTTCCTGTGCATGCAGACCACCTGGGATCTCAACCGAACCAAGTGCAGGAGTGGCCTCGAAGGCCATTTTGTTGAGTCATCTGCTTGATTTAGAAAGCAAGAAGCCTGCATTTTAGGGCCGGAGGAGACTTTGATTCTCTAAAACCGCAGGATTCACCTTGCAATATTTGCCACTTGACAAGGAGTAGGTGGGAAGGGCTGGATGGATCTAGAAAAGCTTTGCCCAGCAATGTTATACTTTGCTTAGAAAGCCTACAGTTTGGCATCCCTTAATGGTGGCTTAATTTGGCGTATTTTAAATCCAGGATATTAAATCAAGCTACCCATTAAGAAGGTAATCCATGCATTTGACATTAAGAGGGAGAGGAACGGATTTTCTCTCCCTCCCGTCTGCCATACCTTCCCTCATTTAAATTTCTCTCAGCTGCTGGGTGAAGTCACTGTAGCCTTGTCTCCAGGCTGGGGTGTGGATGTGAGCAGTGCCCTCTGCAGCCATTGCTTATTCACTTGGTGAGTCATCAGCCTGGGCCTCTGGGCTGGAAGAGAATGACATCACTGGGCATCCTCCTCCTCCTCCCTGGCCTCTTCTTTAACTCCCTGCATGTTCCTGACAGGCGTGTTCAGCTTGAGTCTGCCCGGGAGCCTGGGAACTCACTGAGCTTCCCAAACACCGGGTGATACTGGGCAGGGAGCCTGGGGTTCTCACCAGTGCAGGGCTGAACTCCTTTACCCTCCTCACCATGAGGCCATTTATGGAGTCAAATACTTAGGAGGTGACCCAACTGACACATCGAAGGCAACCAGATGTCCTGGAGTCAAGCTTCCCAGCTCTGCCCAGCCTCTCTGCTGTGGGATCCATTATTATAAATGGTCATTTTTGTAGGCAGGCTCTTAATTCAACTGTTGTGCAAATCATGGGTCTGTTTCTCAGCTATTAAAATTCAGAGCCTTCCAAACAATAGTAATCCCTGGTTTGATCTTTTTCTGTTTCTATTTCTTTTTCTCTCCTTTTCTATTTCTTTTTTGCTCTTCTTGAATTGCTTCCCCACCTCACTCCTGGCTTAACAGTTTCCAGCTGTGTATCATTTGGCTCTGTTTCCACCCCAGTTTCTGGGTAATATGCAGCTGGACCCGTTCCAGGTCCCAGATGTGCTATTTACTTATGCTGAAGCATCTGGGCCTTGACACAGTCCTGTCACTGCTACATGGCAAACTCACAAAAAACCCAACCAGCAGCTGGCTAGCAGGCTGCACCCCCCGGACAAGCCAGGGAGACATTTCACAGGAGCACAAAGCAGGCCAACAAGGAAGGGGGCGGAGGGCGATGGGAACCCAGGTGTAGCAGGAGTTGACACTCTCTGGGGCTGAGGCTTTTCGATTAGCCTGGCAAACATGGGAAGATGAGGGTTTGGTTCCTTCCAAAGCATGGCGATGCTGCTGCAAAATCCAAACAACTCAGCCTCCTCTATGTAAAGTTACCCAGTCAACTGATGCAGCTGTGAGCACCGGACACGGGAGCCCAGGGTCAAGAACATCAAGTTGTCTGGGAGAGAAACGGGACTGGGGGCCAAAAGTCCGGGTTCTGGTTCCAACTTTCTACTGGTTCTCTTTGTGACCCTAGGCAAGCCTTTTGATCTGTGCTCCTATTTCCTTGTCCATGAAATTAAACACTGGGTTAAATTGGGAAATTTCAAACGTTTGTTTTAAAGATTTAAATTACATCTTGAGTGGAATCCTTTTAGTGCCTTCGCTACTCCCATGAAAAGGAGTGATATACCGAACAGTGTTTGGTTAACAGCTTTCCTACCAGCTATTCCAGAGCACACTGGATCCCAAAGAGTTCAGCGGGAGGTGGTGGCCGCCCAGCTGTGGCCCTCATCTCAAGAGTCATGGGCTCCCCCACACAGTTGAGCACTGTAGCACTGAGAACTTACCTCCCCTCTTGACATTCTTCACTTGGAAATTCCTCTTTAACTTTCCCTCCCTCTTTTATCTTCTTAGCTTCCTGCAGGGATGACCAGTCATCAGTTTCATCTTCTCTGAATGGGTCATGCAGAACAAGAGTAAGCTTAGAACCATTTATAACCTCAGGGGAAATAAATGCTTAGCAAATGAATCTTGCAGACTACCAAAATGGAATCTCCCTTAGCAGATTTTGTGTATTATCAAAAGGAAATTTTCTGTCTTCTTCCCCCTTGACTTTCATTACCGAAAACACCATTTCTTGTCCTAGCCCTAACTTGTGTGGACTGTGGGTAAGGGCATGTATGAAGGCATGTCCCTCTGACCCTTTCTGAGACACCTTTATGGAACCTCAAGAGCTCCTTGAAACACAGTTTGAGGACCACTGCACAAAATGCAGACATCACCTCCAGTCCTTGGGTCCTTAGAGAAGAGTACTTTTCTTCACCTGGATTAGAATCATAGGATGTCTTTGGACTACACAGGACTTTTGCAGACACCCCTACTCTTTCTCATCTATTGCCTTAAGAGAGCTCTACATGAATCTAGAGTCCTACTAGTTGGAATAAGTCCTAACTTTGAAGAACAATTCATAATTCCTAGTACTACACTGTACTAGACACTTTGGGCACATGAATAAAGGCCAAGTTTACTCATTTCCTTCATATAAGAGACTTCTATACATAGACCCTAGAGTCCAGCTTGTCTAGAGACGAGTGCTGTGCCACTAATGAGGTCCCAAATCACCCTGACTCTGTGGATAGAGCATCTTGTATCTTCAATGAGTGACATAGTACCATACCTGAAGCTGCTATCAATTGTGTCACTCTTTCCAAATATTTGCTGCCCTGCTTGGTCACAGACTCCTGGCTACATGGATGTCAGGCTTAGTGGCTGATTTGCTTTGGCCAATAAAATGTAAGCAGAAGTGGTGCATGTCATGTTCAAGATCATCTAAAAGCCTATGCACCGTATTGCTCTTTCTAGATAGGGGCTGCTTCTTCAGCTTCGGTCTCTGAATGATGAGAATGTGAGGATGCAGCAGACCCACACAGATGTATGGAGCATGAGCAAGAAATACGCCTCTGTTGTTATAAGCCTTAGTCTATTGGAGTTGTTTCTTATGGGTCAGGAGCCAGGAGGGCTTTGATTTGAGCTTTATAACCTTCGACAAATTACTTAGCCTCTCTTTGCATCAGTTTGCTCATTTATGAAATGGGGATGATAATGGCACTTATCTCACTGGGTCGTTGAGAGGATTAACCGTGAAAACGCAAGTAAACTGCTTAGCACAGTATTAGATACTTAGAAAACACTCAATAAATGTTACCTGCTATTATAAAGTAGACTTAGGGCACAGGAATGAAACGATGGGTGCATATGAAAGAAATGAACAATTATGAAGCATGACGACTGTTCATAAATCTTCTAGCACATCCTTTAAAAAGAACACTAGTTTACGGCCCTATGTAAGGCAGAATAATGGCCCCTAAAGACGTCCAAATCCTCATCCTCAGATGCTGTCAGTATGTTACCTTATGTGGCAAGAGGGACTTTGCAAATGTAATTAAGAATTTTGAGGTGGGGACTTACTTGTGATAACCCGGGCAGGATTGGTGTAGTCATAGGGGCCTTGTAAGTGAAAGAGGGAGCTGGAGGGTCAGTAAGAGAGGAGACGTAGGGATGGAAGCAGAGGTAGGAGTGATACAAAATCGCTGGCTAGGAGAGCCAAGGCAAGTGCACAGCCTCTAGAAGGTGGAGAAACCATTGAAACGTGAAATGGATTCTCTTCTGGAGCCGCCATTAGCAACACAGATCTGCCAGCACCTGGACTTTAGCCCAGTACAACCATTTGGAACTTCTGACTGCCAGAACTGGAAAATAATACATTTATGTTGTATTAAGCCACTAATTTGTTACCAGTAGCAATTGGCAACTAACTGAGGCATGATTCCTTCACCTTTTAGTTCAGTGTTGCTGCTTCCTGTCAACAGATAGGCTTGTTTTTCTGAGTTCAAAATCCTGTAGGTCTGGGTGGGATTCTTTAGATTACAATGCAGGCTGGCTCACAAGTCAGGCCCTGGCCTGGGGCCGAGCTTTCTCATCAACTCCCTCCCTCGTCACACACAATCCCACCCTAGCCCATCCCATGCACATCATCGCCAAATCGTAACAGAACTTTTCTATTTTAATTTTCAAGTGACATGTTGCTTTGTTAGCTGTGTGTAGTTATGGGGTGGTTTGTAATAATTTCCAGTCATTAATGAATGTCAAAATTAAGGTCACAGGGATAGGCCTTTGGATAAATTTGAATTATGCCTGCATGATTTTGTTGTTGGTGGTGAATTTATTGGAGTGACAGCTGTTAACAAAATTATCCGTTTCAGGTGCACAATTCTATAACACATCATGAGAACATTGTATTTCGTGTTCACCACCCCAAGTTTCCATCTATCCATCACCATTAATTTTCCCTATACCCACCTCCACCCCCTCCCTAGCAACCACTACACTGTTGTCTACCTCCTCCAGTTTTTTCTTCTTTTTTTTGACTCAGTACCCACCCCCCTCCAAGAGCTGACAACCTGCTCTCTATTTATGAGTCTGCCTCTATTTTGCTGGTTAATTTTGTTCATTAGATTTCACATATGAATGAAATCATATGGTACTTGTCTTTCTCTGATTGGCTTATTTCACTTAGCATAATGCTCTCCAGGTCCATCCGTGCCAGCCTGATTCTTAATACGACTTTTTCCAGGATTCTCTTCTAGCAAATGAGTTCTTTCATCATCAAGACAATGTCATATAAACTCTCTTGATGATGAAAGAATTCATTTACTAGAATAATACCCAAGGCATATGGTAGTAATTTTTTTAAACATCATTGGTTGCTGAAATTTTGTTTTATTACAAACTAGGAAAATTGATTGTTGTTGTTTGCTTCTTTTAGGTACTTTTATTTTACTTTTTAATTGGTTTGAGTGATGGAAGACATGAGACAAGAGGAACGTTTGTCATCTTCTTCCCAGAAGCACTTTTGTTTAATTTCAGTTTTCCCCTGCGCCGTGTTGGGGAGGCCGCCCGGGGAACTTCAGCAGTCTCTCATGGGCCTGTTAACCTTCTACAAGAAGCCTGCTTGGGACACACTGTAATTTCCTGGACTATTTCTGTAGGAGGGGTCCTTGGCTCCTCCACGGCTCCTGCTGGGGGTGGAGGTGGGGATGGGCTTAGAGTTAAAAGCCCATGTCTCATAGGGAAGCAGAAATCTCCTGACCCCCTCCCCCAACTATAGTTCATATATTTAGCCATAGAATGGTGAACATTATTTTTCTGTTCTAAATAAAATAATAAATCCATGTTCAAGCTGCTACTTGTTTTGGTTTCCACTGGCTCCCGACTCACAGATCCCATGTTGAGAGTTGCTAACTTTTCAGAAATCCAGAAATCCTGCAATTATGACATACATTTTAGCTTTAGTTATTTCCTCCTATTTATTAAAAGAGCGCTGTGTGCTGGCCTGCAAACCCAAAGGTCGCTGGTTTGATTCCCCAGCCAGGGTACATAACCAGGTTGTAAGCCAGGTCTCCAGTACGGTTCGTATCTAGAGGCAGGTGAAAGGCAACCATACATTGATGTCTCTCTCCCTCTCTGCTTCTCTCCCTTCCCCTCCCTCTGGAAATAATAAATAATATCTTTAAAAAATAAATAAAATAAAAAAACAATAAAAGAGGGTTGCAACATGGGAGGCGTAGCCTCTCTAAGTCTCAGTGCTGGAAAATAAATCTTTCATCTTTGTGTATACTTGGCCTTGCATTTCTAAGTCTCCCCCCACCCCATGTCATTTTAGAACTTATAGCTGTGAGGGTCCCCCAGCTTCCAATCTCTTTCCCTCTCTGACAGCTGGTCCCTGGGAGGGGAATCTTGTTACTCCCCAGTGACCAACATCTCCCTCTCAAAGTGTATGTAAAATATACATGGTATACTCCCTCTTCTCGTGTTAGACTTTTCCTATCACATTTCAGTCTGAATTCAATGGGAAGGTTACTGTCACATAATTCACTTTTACTCAATATTTTTCTCTAAATGTGGTTATACCAATTTTTAGTTAGATATTGTATGAATTAGTACTGAATTATACCCAAGACCAGATGGAGTTGGCTTTTTCTGAAGAAGACAAAGTGTTAGGTTTTCTTGTCTTAGGAAAAATGCCAGCTTGAGCAATTACCTGGCTGGTGTCCTAATTGTCTTAATGTGTGAATCAGAGGGGCCATATGGACCACCTGATCAATTATGTGGGTATTGATTAAGAGGGGGAAGAAAAATAACCCAGAGGTGCAGTTAGCCACTCAAGTGAACCATTTCTGTCAGCAGTATGTTAGTTACTCAGTGAAGATTTGCAGATGCAGCCTCTGGGGACAGCCAGCAGCATGGGTGTGTCTCTGAGTTTATCTTCAAAAGCGTTGATAAAAATGTTTCTGGAGTCTACGTTACACATGTTAAGAAATCAGAGGTAGTATAGAGCCCCGTGTGTGAACTAAAAAAAAAAAAAAATTTGCCCTGGCTGGTGGCTCAGTGGGTAGGCGCTGGCCTGTGAACCCAAAGGCTGCTGGTTCAATTCCCAGCCAGGGCACATAACCAGATTGCAAGCCAGGTCTCCAGCCAGGTCCGTAGCTGGAGGCAGGTGAAAGGCAACCTTACACTAATGTCTCTTTCTGCCTCTCCCTTTTCCCCTCTCTCTGGAAATAATAAATAAAATCTTTTTTAAAAATTAAAAATAACCATCATGTGTAAGTTTAAAATGGAAAAAGATAAAAATTTTGGTTGAGAATCATCCCTTACTTGTGCCCATCCTGAGTGACAGCTGTCCCCTACTTGTCATCAACTCCTCCACTGCCTTAACACCAGGCAGAGTCCTGCCTTGAGTCATAGTACCTTTCTTTATTTTCAAGGCTTCTCTGGAGTGATAGTCATAAAAATCTCTCTTCTTTGGGGGAATTAAAATAATTTCCAGACATTCATTCATGATTTCACTTAAAAACTTAGTTTAAAATAAATAGTGGTATAGAACAGTGGATGCAAAGTGCAGCCCGAAGTGTTGTTGGGCTCTCACAGGATTTTTACAGGGAGAAGTTTCACATAAAAATGCAGATTTCTCCAAGGCTGTAAACTACTGGACTTGAGTGGCAACTGCCAGGCCTGGTCCCTTCTTCAGTTCCCTAAGGGTGAGCACTGGGCCTGCTTCATTCTCACACAGCACCTGCCTGGTCCTATACCTGAACCCCCATCTGAAGGACCACCTCTGATGCTAGGGAGAAACTGAGTTACAGAGTCACTCTGAGAGGAAAACACAGCTTCACTCTATGGGACTCAGCTTTGTTTCTGTATGAATGAGGGAGGACTCAACAAAGAAGAAACAGTTTTAAGAGCAACTGGAATGGTTTCTCTAAACACATCGGTGTTCGGGGGAAGCAAAGAAAGTAAGGGGAGAATGAAGGAACTGGAGGGGAGGGCATTGACTCTCAGGAAAGCACTCTAAGCATTCAGTAGCAGGGAACAGAATGAAATTCAACAGTCTGTTGCTCAAATGATGTTGTCTGCCACAGACCATAGCCAGGCTCCTGGCACCAAGTCAACTGAGGAAGGCCATACTTGCAGAGGCTGACTTTGGGATATAGTATGTGCAACTTCTCTAAATTCTACAAACACTTTTTCCTTGAATTGAGACATTCTAGTTTTGAATCTGAACCACCATGGAAGTGCTTTTACGAAGTGGCTCTGTCCTGCTCACCAGCCTATAAGGTGGGTAGTAAAGGACATGTCCATGGTGTCGGATTCAGGGTCAGGATAATATTGGCACTTTTAGTTCTGATATTTCTCTCTGGATTCTGTATTGTGAATAAATGTGTTTTATCTAAGAACTTGCATTTTAAAAATATTATGAACATTAAAAACATTACACTACATCTGGTTTCTCTCCTTGCTCTGGTGGATAAAAGCTCAGAACTAAATATGTGGCCAACCTCTAGCAAGTATTGGAGACACAATGGAACGGAATGCATTTGAGTACTTCACCCTTTTTTAAAAAATTTTTCCACCTGGCTGGTAGCACCAGCCTGCAAACCCAAAGGTTGCTGGTTTGATTCCCAGCCAGGGCACATAACCAGGTTGCAAGCCAGGTCTGTAGCTGGAGGCAGGTAAAAGGCAACCATACATTGATGTCTCTCTCCCTTTCTGTCTCTCTCTCAAAATAATTCATAAAATACTTTTTTAATAAAAATAAATAAAAACATTCCAGCTCTTAATTTTACTTCATTTTTTCCCTTGACTATTAACTTTTAAGTGCTTTAAAAAATGTCTTATTGCTATCTGGTATTATACAAATATAGAATGAATAACCAAGGCATGCATGCCAGAAGGCAAGGACTATCCCAAGATTCATATTGAAGTCCTGTTGGGATCTTTCCCTGCAATTAATCTTCCAAGTGAAAATTCACCAACCTCATTTCTTTCTCTAGAATATTTCTGTACTACTAATGTGTTGCTGGGAAAGAAGAGGAGTAAGGATGTTAAAAGTGTGTCTGTGTGTACTCATAGGAAAGGGAATAATAAAGACAATAAAAATGAACAAAACAATCCTGAGGGGCATAAAGACATGGGAGAGATCGAGACTTTGTATCCTACAGTTCTTTGCCCCAGGCAAGGCAGGGTAGTGCTGACTGAAGACCGCTTGGTTTTGGTCTGGAAATTGATGAGGGTTATTTGATCTAGAAAGGGCTGTTGGGTAATTCAGGGAGATGGCAATGTGCAGCTTTCATACAAATCAGGTTCAGGCTTTCTAGTCTTAGAGCTCCTGATCTGGTTGGACACAAGGGCTCACCTATGGAACTCAACTAGAGAAGAATTCAAGTGCATGATAAATTACTAAATTATATATTTTAAGTAATAGTAATGATAAAACTTATGTATTAACTGCAGTAAGTGGGATGAACTCAGAAGTTCTATGGAGAACTTTTGTTAGAGAGCATTTAGTTTTGCATTAGGGGTCCCTCTCTAAAGTGTAGTAAAAATGTTCATGCTTGATGATTGGAGTTTCATGGATTTCTTGATTTTTGCCCTCATAACCATGTTTTATGAGTTCTTCTTTTAATACCTGCAGTTATTTTCTAAAATTACCATGTCAATTATTTTCTAAGTAGTTTTAAAGTCTCTTCTCTCTTAAGTTTTTCCAGCTTTGGTGTTGCATGGATAAACCCATTCAATGCTGGTTATGGTCCAGGTGACACTATTGTAATGAGTACAAATTTTTATAGTTGCAGCAATTTATAAAATTCAGGTGAACTTAAACATGGCATTCCAAGTGACTTGGTAACTTAATACTTAAAATTTCAGTTTTATTTAAGTAAATAATCATTTAGGATGTTCCCTGTCCCTTTTATCTCTCAGGGGCTAAGGGTTTTCCATCTTGTTATCGATGAAGGAGGGTCTGGTATGAATCTTGCTTTCAGTCTACACTGGCCTCTGCTGAGTCCTGCGTGGCCTTGGAATCTGCCCCTATGCCCACTGTGCCCACTAATGCAGTAAGTCCCCCATGGTTTCTGGTCAAGTCCTCAAATCTGTATCTTTTTTGTTGAGAATGCAAGGCCCATTTTGATTCCCTACATATTCTTACCCATCTTCCTTGCCTCTCTCTACTAAACATTGGGAATGTATGGCTACTCTTGCACCTCATTCTGGGGCCATGAGAGACTGTGCGTAGGGTAGACAGATGCAGGGTGGGACAGGTCATTTCAGACGTTCCTTTGGCAACACTTAACCTGCACAGACTTCTCCACTCTCCTGGCTGCCCTGTGATAGAATGAAGCCCTCCGAGAGGATTTTTTGGTCTGGATTCCAGTTTTCAAGTTGGAAACTAGTCTTCCCCACCCTCAGATTTCTACCTTTTCCAGAGAGGATGGCCTCTACCAACTCCTCAAGGGGTTTGACCCATGGAAGGGTAACCTTGAGAATCCCTTCTCAAGATCCTGCACCAAATATACACTTTCCACATTTTCTCCAAGTTTCTCATCTCCAGGTCAGAAAAATTCCTGTCTCCTCTTTGTGTGTGGAGATGTATCTTGCATATTACACATTTTTCTTCCACTATGATTTATGTTATAAACTCTATGCTCTTAGTGCTCCAGAATTTGCCTTTGAAGAACTAAAAATTTTTTCTCTTTCAGTGCTATTTTATCTTCCCCTCTTGATAGCTTATTCTGAAATTTAAAGTGAAGAATACGACTTGCTGAATTCTGTTGGGTTCTTTGGTATTTTTCCTTCTCTAGGACAAAAGCCTCAGGCTAAAGATCTAATTTTAATGGTGAAAAAATTGTAGGGTAAAAAGGAAATGCCAAGAAGGAAGAATAACCTGTCAATACTTTAAAATATCTTACAGCTACTTAACGTGGTATGAACCAAATGACTTCAATGGTCTACTATAAAATTTTGCCCTTTGGGGGAGAACTGGGAAAAATCTAGGCACATTTCTTTTTTTTTTTTTTTTTAGGCACATTTTTTAAGATGTTAAGTGTAGCCCTTGCTTGGATGGCTTAGTTGGTTACAGCATTGTCCCACACATCAAAAGGTTGAGGGTTCCTGGTCAGAGCATGTAGCTAGGTTGCGGGTTAGAGTCTTCTTCAGGGTGCATGCAGGAGGCAACTGATCGATCGCTATTTCTCTCTCTCCCATTGTTGTTTCTATTTCTCTCTCCCATCCACTCTCTCTAAAATCCTTGGGAGAGATTTTTTAAAAAGGTGTTAAGTTTAAACTTAAAGTTTTTGAAGTGTTCCATAAGAGGCAGATATTTCTCTTTCTTCTTGGTTTCAAAAATATTCCCTACGAAACCCCTTTCTTTTCTCCATAACTTGGGAGAGTTCGTTGGCAAAATTCCATTCAGTAATCAATACTCACTGTCATCTAAGAGACTGAACTGTCTCCATGGGGAAAGAGAAGAACCCTTGGCTAAAAATGTCAAGTCTAGGACCTTCAAGCTCTACTAGAGAAACTGTGGAGACTATTGTTCACCTGGCTGGGGACTAGATTGGACAACTGGAATGCGTTTGTCCCAGCTTGTCCATTTCTATGATTTGAGGAAAACAGAACTTAAAAGGAATGGAGCAAGTACAATTTTCAGAGAACAAAAGTAAGGGCTAGTTATCCTAATATTTTGACAAGTGTTTTTTTTTTTTTTATCAGTATTTAATAAATATCTGCTAATGATGAAATATCATATATAAAAGAATCAATCAAATGCTTACATTATCATGGAGTTAAGCTCCCAATTACTGAAAAAAGGTCAAAACACATCCAGATTTCTGAATTCATGATAGTAAACTGTGTTCTTTTCATGCTATTCACAGACTGCTTAAGACAAATGCAATGCAAATGGAGACACCTATTACCAAAATGAACTGTTGAATCTAAACTCACTTATGCTGTGTACTACCATGGTGATTCGTAACTAATTGATGTATATATGTTCATATGCATATATATGTGTATGCGTATGCAAGTGTATTTATAATTATATATATATATATACACATATATATAATTTTTGCAAATTGAAAGATATCTTTAACCACTAAAGAGTTTCATATTTCAATCTCTCAAATAATAATTTTATATCATGGAGTAGTGGTTAAGAGTATGAGAGCTAAAATTACTAGTTGTGTGACATTGGGCAAGGCACTGAACCTTTTTGTGCAGCAGTAACCTATTCTTAACTGTACCCTCATGAAGTGGTTGTGGGGATGAAGTGAATTAGAAGATGGCACTTTATAAAGTACAAAATAAATGTAAACTTCCATTACAATTACTGAAATGTATAAGGCCCATGTTAGATGCCTTGAAGGAAGGGTAAAGAAGACAATCACTACTCTTACACAGTTTATCTAATTGAGAATCCAAGCTATAGTCCCATATAAAGTTAAATATTTATACTTCAGAAGAAAACTAGTAGTTCACTTCAGCAGCATAGACTAGTCTCTTAAATGCAGAAGCCATGGGCTGGGTAATCAGAGGAATATATAAGGGGCTAGTCTCATAGTTATTTCTCTCTGCTTGATGCTTAGCTCTCTGACATGACGAAAAAGAAGGAAGACTGTATAATAAGCATTGTTTTACAGTGGTCCAGCCTATGGTAATCCTGCCGTGGTTTAGCCTTGGGTGAGTGTCAAATGACGCAGATGCTGACGCTGGATTAAGGCTCTTGACAACAGAATTAGGTTGAGCTGTGAGTGCTCTGAGAAGTGGGCCAATCCATCATTCTTGTTTGTTTGTTTGTTGAGTTTACAGACGGATGTGACTGCTTCAGTTGATTTTTAAAATATTTTCTGAGATTTACAGAGTTCCAGGCTGTGGTTAACTCAGCTTCAGAGGCAATTTTATACAAGGACTGGAACAAAACTGCATGTCTAATTGCCAAACGAATATTACAGTAAATGAGTTCATGATGAGATCAAGGACAGGGCTGCTTATTATGGTCTGGGATGATCATGGCAGGCTTTGGGAAGAAGTGCTTATGGAAGGGCCTTCAAAAGGAATTTAAGGCACTCTTTGGATTAACTCTCTTAAAGTCAAATATTAGTTTCTCTGACTCAATTTTTTTTTAAATTATCATTTTAGATTTTCATCTAACACATGCCCTGAATGGTGCCCATAACAAGATTTTTTTTTTTTTGGCTAAATTATGAGTTTAATAGGTAGCCAATGTCACTCTGAGTATATAGCCTTCATCTATAACATGGCTTGTGAGAAAAAAAGGAGCACTCCAAATTTCAGACAATCAATGTATAAACCTATTTTTGAAAATTCTTTGGCTGGCTCTTTCACTCAACGATTATTCATTAAGTGCTCTTCATGTATCAGGCACTGTTCCAGGCACATATGAACAAAACAAAGATGCCTGTCCTTGTGAAGCTGACATTCTAGAGAACAGAGACAGTTAATAAACATAATAATTGGCATAGTATATTGGAACATGACAAGTGCTATGTGGTAAAAAATGAAGAGCAGGGTAAGAGGGGTGGGGATGGATGGTCATTTTAAATAGGATTGTCATTGAGAAGGTGACATTTAAGCAAAGTGTGAAGGTAGTCAGCCAAGGTGATTATCTGGGTGAAGCACATTTAAGGCAAACAGAAGAACCAGTGCAAAGGTGCAGGAGCATACCTAGTGAGTTTGAAGAGCAGCAAGGAGGCTGTTGGAGGGGGTGGGAAAGACAAAGGAAGGTCAGAAAAGTAAGTTGGGTAGTAGTGGGAACCAAACTTGCTACATCATGCAGAGCTTTGCAGGATATTGTACAACCCTTTGACAAAGTTAGTGGTCACTTGCATTTGCCTTAGTAAGGCCTCCCCATATCAAAATAATTCCTCCTTTTCTCCGTCTCCCATTCACCAACTTTAATGTGCCTACAAATCACTGGAGACCTTGCTAATATTTAAGTTCTGATTTGGTAGGTCTAAGGCAGGGCCAGAAGTTCTGTATTTTCAACATGCTTCCAGGGGATGCCAGGCTGCTGGTCCACTATCACACATGATAATGAGAGTGACAGGTGCTAGGCTCTGAAGTTGCTTTGGAGCTTCTCTCTTCATTGGGTGGTTTCAAGGGACCTCTTATCACCTCTAAGTTTGAAAGGACAACTTCAAAAGGTTTCCATTCACGCTTTCACACGCATCATGTTCTCACCACTGGCTTTACTATTTCATGTCGTAACACCTAATAACAGAATGGTCCAAGGTAACAGGAGACAGACAGGTTGTCTGGCTGTTTCCACACAGGGTCTAAGAATTGTCTACAGCCTCCTCACTGCTACCATGGAGTCTCTACTTCTAAAGCTGAACTTGGGGAACCCTGCTCTGCTCCTTGAATGGTAGTTAGACTCTCCAACCACATTCCTCCAATCATAGGAAGCCTGACAGGTAGCCTTCACTCCTGGCCCTATACCTTGAGCAACAGCCCAGCTCTGTAAACTGGGTCTGCCACAGCTAGAGGACTCCCAGGAAGAAGAGGCGTTCTGCTAATGCCTGTTCACAGACAAAGCTGGCCTCCTTAAGAGCTAGCAAGGTAACCGACGGCTGAGTTGGCCTGAGCGGACTTGTGAATATGAAAGCATAGGTTATGAGTCAGACACACTTGGGTTTGAACTGTGCTTCCATCCCTGTGTAATCTCAGGAATGTTGTCTCATCTGGAAAATGAGAAGGTAACAATACCTCCCTTGGGTATTGCTATGATGCATATAAAGCCCTTAGTCAAGCACCTAATTCATGACACATAATACTGGTTGCTATTACTCGCATAATTACTATTAACACCCCACCAGGTAGCAGATCGCTTTGTGACTTGGCATTACGCTACTCACCTTTACATGCCCTGGAGTTAAGGTACCAGAGGCTGTCACAGATGGGGCACAGGGGCCAATAGCAGTTTCACCATGATAGATGTCCTAGGAAGTAATGGAAGGAGCAGAGAAGGTGTTTAGTTTAGAAAATGGATATGGGACAGCCATGATGTGGGCCTTCAGGTGGTCTTGTAGACGAGGAACTCGCAGTGTTCTACGAGACCCCGAGACCAAAGGGGAGACGGTAAAGGGACGCACACCCCTCGCAGGAGCGGAGGGAGTGAGGGCGAGAGGGGGCAGGGGCGTCCGCGAGGGTCGGCTTGTGCGCAGCTGCGGTGGTGGAGCCAATCACCGATGGCGGGCGCAGGTCCTCGCGCGACGGTCGCACGGTCGTGAAGTCTGCGGTTGCCATGGAGAGGAGAGCCCGCTGGCTCAGGACCGCTAGCTTGGGACCGCGAGCTGGCGCCAGAGGCAACCAGGTTAGAACGTGGCTTTGAAGTCGCGTCCGCTACCACCATGAGCGGCCGAAGTCGAGGTAGAAAATCCTCCCGCGCCAAAAGCCGGGGCAAAGGCCGCGCCAAGGGCCGAGTTCGCGCTGCTCCCGACCGCGGCCCGCACGACCCGGACCCTCCACAGGGCCAGAGGCTCGGGGAGGAAACCCCGGCGGCGCAGGTGCCGGCCGGCGCGGCGTGGGGTGGCCTGGAAACCGCTGCGCCCGCGCCGCCCTGCGGGCCGGGGGAGGAGGCCGCCTGCCAGCTCCCGCTGGACTGTGGCCTCGCGCTGCGGGCGGCGGGGGAGCGCGGGCAGGCTGCGTCCAGGCTTGGCCTGGGCAAGGCCCCATCCTTTTCCGAGCGCCTGGTGACCGACACTGTCTTCGTAGGAACCGCGGGCACTGTGGGAAGGCCGAAAAATGGCCCCCGCGCCCGAAATGTGCGGGGGCGCGCGGGGAAGAAGGCCCCCGCGGGGAAGGGGCCCCAGATGCTAGCGGGCGGGAAGCCGAGGAAAGGGGCTGCCGGGGAGTGCGCGTCGGCCCCGGTGGCGGAGGAAGAGGAGGTGGAGCCGGATGCAGGCGCAGGGCCCCCGGCCACTGACGGCAGCATGGATACGCTGGAGACCGTCCAGCTGAAGCTGGAGACCATGAATGCCCAGGCAGACAGGGCCTACCTGCGCCTGTCTCGCAAGTTCGGGCAGTTGCGACTGCACCACTTAAAGCGCAGGAACCTGCTCATCCAGAACATCCCGGGCTTCTGGGGGCAAGCGTTTCAGAACCACCCCCAGCTGTCCGCCTTTCTGAACAGCCAAGATAAAGAAGTACTCAGCTACTTGAACAGCTTGGAGGTGGAAGAGCTCGGCCTCGCCCGATTGGGCTACAAGATCAAGTTCTACTTCGGGCGCAACCCCTACTTCCAAAATAAGGTGCTCATCAAGGAGTACGGGTGTGGCCCTTCGGGGCAGGTGGTGTCGCGTTCCACTCCGATCCAGTGGCTCCCAGGACACGACCTCCAGTCCCTGAGTCAGGGGAGCACAGACAACAGCCCCAGCTTCTTTGGCTGGTTTGCAAACCACAGCTCTATCGAGTCCGACAAGATTGTGGAGATAATTAACGAGGAATTGTGGCCCAATCCCCTGCAGTACTACCTGATGAGTGAAGGGGCGCGGGGAGAGAAAGGGAAGGAAGGCAGGCAAGTCCCAGCAAGGCAGCCAACGGAGACCCCTGAGCCTGGGGTAAACAAAGCCAAGTAATCTTGCACTAAGGCTCCCTACTACCTCCTGCTGGACTGGTGCCTGGCTCACCATGTTTGTTTGACGCTCTGCCTTCCCTTCCTGTTGGCCCTTGTGCGCTCTTTTCCCTTCGAGCTTAAGTTACAAAAATATGGCGTTTATGATCATGTTCTTTTGCCTCCCCATGGCCTTGCACTTTGACATTAGTGTCTCTGGTTATGTGCTCTCACTCCTACTGTTTATACGTTAAATACACATGCTTCAGATGTGCGCGGCCTTTATCTCCATGCCAAGACTCTGTTCTTGGCTCTGGCCTTTCCCAGCTGTCTTTAACATGGACATTTATGAGTCATTCTCCAAGAGGACCAATGCATCCTTAAGCTCTGCTCCTTCAGGGCCTGTGAAGTTTGGTGGGCTTTGTGTTCATGCTGGTCATGCATGCCACGTATGGCAAGATTTTCTGTTGCTGTTTCAAAATGAAGTTAGTGCATATGGTACTGGCCATGGGACAGAGCTGATTGTTTAATGGCCCTGGGGTCACTAGCCAAGGCACTACCTATGGGATCTCTGGCTTTGGACAGGGGTCCATGTTATCCTGCTGGACATGCAGCAGAATGGCACTTGACTGCTGGACATGGATGAGGTGAAGGGTGAGAAGTGGTATCCCATATGTTTGGTACCATCACGAGTCTCCTGCCTCCGGCCCTTCCCCTGGTGAACCTCCGTTGAACTTTGCACCATACTTCATCACTATCAGGCCACTGAGTTTTGTCTAGGTTGATATTGGCCCCACTTGGCTTCCTGTTCAACAAGGACCTCAAGAACTGCGTCTGGACCCAGGCCCCCAGGCCTTCCAGGAACTCTTTTGGCTGTCATACTGATGGGTGGGCTGGTATGTGTGAACATGTGCCCACTATCATCATGCTGTGACTCCCATTGAGGGTAGGGACAAAGCTCATAGAATTTAGATCATAGAATCTACCTTTCTCAGTTCCCCTTATTCCTTTATCATAGGGATGCTACAGTGGGGTTACTGCAGAAGAGGTTATTTCTGATACGTAACTTGTGTCTACTTCATTTCACACCTCTTTATCTCCTTAATTGATTTTCCTTCTTTGTTTCTACCTTTGATTACCTATGGGAATAGGCTTGTCTCCAGTACCAGGGAATCCCAGGGCTCTCCCCAGAGGCGAATGGGGATAGGGGATCTCGAAGATCTGTTTTGGATCTCCAAGACCCATTTTCATAAGGTGTAAAAGCTGAGCTGGGCCCTCCCTGCGCAGGCATCTCTTCCCTCCTTTCCTCCTTGAGAGTGGGGAAGTAGGATTGTATCTAGACTTGCCCTCCCCCTAAATTTTCTTTCCTAAAGGGAGACCTCATTCTGAGTTCATTAGGAGCTGTGGAGGTCTTGACTCGGAGTTGTGGAGATGGAGTGTTAGGTAGGGCCATGGAGTGTTAGGTAGGGCCGTTGAAGCAATAATGCCATGCAGGGATGAGTCTGGTGTGGAGTGCAGCTTTTCCAGAAAAGCAGGTAGATACTGAGAAACCTCAGGGAGAATATGCCTATCAGTGATGAAGGTGACGTGGAGGGACCTTCCCAAGGGTGGGGATGCAGGAATAAAAGGGGTTGCTGGCAAATACAGGGTAACAGGATGTATCCACAAAAGCAGAGGTTATGCCCAAAATTTCGTTCAATCTATTTCATCATTAATATATTTTAGAAATAAGAGAAACAAAACCAAAAATAGCATGATGTTATTTTGGATGCTTTCTCTTTTGTTGTAGGTGTGGCCTTATGTATATGAAATAATGCTACTTATTTTGCCTCTTAAGCAAAATCTTAACTGCTGTCCTCATTTTTGCCTAATGGGAAAATAGAGCTGTATAGGTCTGCATTTTATTTTATTTTATTTTTTACATTTTGCTCTTTATTATATACATTTTCAGAACCGCACAAAAATTGAAGAGGATGGTCCATGGACCCTATCTATATACCTATCACCTAGGTATATAAATTACTGACTGTGATCAATCTGGTTGCATCTGTGTCTCACGCTTCCTGCCTGTATTGTTTGTTAGAAGTCCGAGACACTGTGCCAAGTTAGCTGTGACTCTTGTTCTTAATGTGAACTGATGAAGTTCTAGGGATGGGCTTTAGAACTGAAGGGCTTCAGAATTAACAAGAAGTCTCTGAAAGAGATGAAGGGGATGCTTCCTTCCCCTGCATTCACAAAAGGGCAGAGGGACTGTTTTGTAAACTTTCAAAGACTGACAGGATGCAGTGCTTGGGACACTTCACCAAAACGTCTTTCTTTCCTGTGTAAGATGGAGACTCATGTGACTTTTAGAGTTGTTGTCAGCTTGTTCTGATCTCATAACTCCAGTCTTGGAAATATAATTTGGAAATTGTTGCTCTGCTCTGTGAAAAGAACCTCCCAGAAGTAATGAGTAACTGGTTGTCTTACTTGCTAATTTGACACCTGGTAATAATTCAATTATTTCTTTGTTGCTAAACAGTATAAATAGTTGTAAACTTGCTTGCATGATGGAAAAATAAAAAACCTGTATCTCTATTATATTTTATTTTCAAAAAAGACTGGGGGCTGGGTAGTTGAGGGGATGAGTACATTAGCCTAGGTGTTTCCTAAGCCTCAAGCTCCTGTGTGACTAGCTCCATAACAATATATAAAATTTGGATTCCCAAGTTTTTACCAGAGATTGAGATTCTGTGATTCTAGTAAGAAGCCAGGTAATCTTGTTTTCCACAAGCTTTCTAGGTGATTCTACTGGAAATCCAGTGCTTTTTAAATTTTTGAGTTCATCTGGATTGTGTGGGAAATCCTGTTAAATCCTATGAAAATACTAAATTTTGGTTCAGTAGTTTAGTTGGAACCTGAGATTCTGCATTTCTAATGAATTTCCAGGTGAACTATGTGGAAAAGAAGGTGATGGCCCTTTCAGACCAGAATAACAGTGCTCCACCTTGGGTGCACAATTACCTGGGAAGTTTAGTTCCACACAAATGCCAACTAAATCAGAATTGGAAGGTAGGAAGAGAAGAGTGGGTCTAGGTCTAGGTATTTTTAAAACATCTCAGGTGGTTCTGATGTCTGCTAGAGCTGAGAACCGTGGTGTCTGATGCTGTTCATAACAGATCTCAACAAGGGTCATCTGCCTTTAATCAAGAAGAGCAGCATCAGATAACCAAATGCCACATAAAGCTGTGCAGCACAAAATGGTTGGGAAAAGTTAAAAATGGGTTGTTAAATGAGAAGAAGGCTAAAAGAATACATCTCTACCAAGCCAGTATTGCAAGAGATGCTAAAGGGTCCGCTTTAAGATGATGAAGAAACAGAGAGACAGGAACACAGGTACAAAGGGAAAAATAGATAATGAATAAGTACCTGTTAATAATAACTTTAAAGGTAAGTGGATTAAATGCACCAAGCAAAAGACATAAGGTAGCTCAATGGATAAGAACCAACTTTAACTTATGAATGATCTTGTTATAAATAGGTTTTACTAAATAAGGTATAATTTTGTATATTACATGTATCTGCATTACTGCAGGTTAAGTTTTTCTTAGATTGAAATTATTTCACAATATGGGAAAATCATGTTACTTGCAATAACTCAGAAAAATTGAATGCAGTTAAGGAAGAAGAAAAGAGTAAGAAAATGTGGATGTATGTTACATAGAAGACATGCTATCTTTCTTATTCACTGTTACAAAATATGTGCTTATTTATGGGTATGTAATATATAGATTTTGTTAGCAATTTATGTTTTAAATAGCAACTAACTGGTCGGTGTGTTGTGAAATCAGTCAATCTTTAGGTTAGAAAAGATGCTGAGAATGAAGACCAATTTGGATGGAAGTTGCAAACTACTAAACTATAATTTGTGTACATAGGCAATGTATATTTTCATATTAGCGTGTTAATTAGACGAGACTCCTTTCAAATAGATCATGAAATACACATTCCCAGTTAGGAATGCCCCAAACCGGCGATGCTTGGGAAAAGGAATGAATGCTATAGTAAACTTTATTATTGAAACGTGAACAACATAATCTCCATCTCAACAGACTCTTAAATAGTTCAGGGGTTAGTTTAGGACCACATAGGAAGTCAACCACAAGTTCAAAAGATAGCTAGAATACTATTCTACAAAATTATTTAAATCCTAGGGCTTTTATTTTTTACCTCAACTTAGTAGACAATAATTTCTACTCTGGGGACCAGCTGAGCACTGCAAGTTCCATTTTTATCTGAAGGCTTCAACTTGTAAAACACATGTAGAGGAAAAACAGGACATTGAAAGAAGTAAGACCTGTGCACAGCCAAAACAAAACAAAACAAAACAAAAAAAAAACAAAACAAAATCTATTATTCAAGATAGAAAACTCCAAAAAGAATAACTTGTAGTTCCAGTAGCTTAAAATAAAGTTGAGTTGTATTACTGGATGGGGGAGGATCTGACTCAAAATCCAAATTTTTTTTTTTCCTATGGGTTTGGCACTGTCTCTAGGACAACTTTCACAAAAGTGAATTCTGCAATACACCATTTCTGTGATATATTTCACAAAAATAGCATTCCAGAGTAAAATAAGTATTGAAGAAAAAACTGCTGACTTTGCTAAAATATATCTAAAATACTATTGTTTACGTAATAATTATATAAGCTATTGGTGTATTTTAAATTTTTTGTATTAACTCTTTAAAATCCAGTATGTACTGTAAATATGTGTAAAAATATGTATGTGTGTAAATGTATTTTTGCATGAGTTTGGTAATATTGTTATTCATATTACTTAAAAGTAATTCTTTAAACGAATGTAGGCATTTTGAAATAATGAAAAGAAAAATTTGTATTAATATGATTTGAGAAGCTGACAGAAGACAGTAATTAAATGGTGAGTTGTCTGGATGTGAAAATAAAAAGCACACATTGGTGGTTACAGACTAGACAGGTAGACAGGGGATATTAAGACGAATAAAGGAAATGGAGAAGCCAAAGAACTTATATGCATGACACATGAACTAAGGGGGGCATTGCGAGAGGAAATGGGGTACTGGGTGGAGGGGGGCAAAAGGGAGAAAATTGGGACAACTGTAAAAGCAAAATAAAATATATTTAAGGGAAAAAAATTAAAAGAATAAAATTGGTTTGTATGATGAAATACTTAAACGAACAAGTGCAGTTTTCAGGGCATCGTAGGTGCCCAAATGTTGAATAAGTTTAAACATTGTTTATATTCAGATACCTGAAGGCTAGAATGATGATTAAATTTGTGAAGTGGGCCAAATCTGTTTCATAAGGATGAATGTATTAGTTTGTTGGGGCTTCTGTAACAAAATACCACTGGACTGGGTGGCTCAAATAACAGAAATATATTTCCTTAGTTTTGGAGGGTAGAGAGAAGTCTGAGACCAGCTGTCTTCTGAAGGCCTCTCGCCTTAGCTTGTAGGTGGCGGAAAGAGGTTGTGGTTGTGTGTAAATACGGGAAGCTGTTCTTCAGGGCTGGATTGTGTCTCTAGGGGCAAGGCAGGCCTAGTGTTGCTACATTTTCAAACAGCAGTGGGGGGAATTGGGAGCTTTATGTAGAATCTCCCAGTTTTGTTACTATAAGCATCCAGAGCCTTGCTGTTAGTGGCATGGGGGGCGCATGAGGGTAGGCATGGGGAGCAGCCTCTTCAGGTGTGAGGCTCTCAGGATTCACATAAAGTCCTTGGGGTTACAAACCTGGAGGGTGTATCTGCCCAGTTCAGCTTATGCCCCTGCATGGAGCCTGCACTTCCCAGGCCCTGTGTTCACGCCCCTCCCCTCAGGTCCTTGGAGGAGCCATCTGATCTGGGGGTCACCACCCCCCCATGAACTCGTTCATTCATTGCCTCCTATGTGTGTCAGTGTCTAGACGTTAGATACACAGCTGTGAACAAATAACAACTTGAAATTCTGTCCCCCCTCCTAGATTTCAGCTTCTCCTCAGCTTTTGCCTTGGATTGTCAATTTGTCTCTTTTTACCCCTTTTTTTCTGCATGAAGCTGGTGAGTGCTTTAGACCCATATGGGGCTAATGGAACTCCCTTTTCGTCCTCTGGCCTCTAGGTCAGACTCCATGAGGCAATTAAACATTTAACAGCCTGTAGAGTGACGGCTTCATGGACTAACTCTTGTTATGCCAAGAGCCCCTGCCCTTTCCTCAACTTTGAGTTTTATTATATGAAGGCCTTCTTCTGATTACTTCTGAAGGCCTTCTGCTGGGCTTTTTTGGAAGTGTGGTGGACTTGAGCTATGACAGAAGTGAGGAAGGAGAGAAAAAGAAGAAATGGTCTTGCTGCTTTTAGCTTACTGAAAGTTTTTCAACTTCTGACTCAGTCTGTCTACACTTTGGGCTATCCCCTTTGGTCTGCCTCCCTGACTTGCAGCAAGGCAAAGAGGCACATTGCCCTGGGGTGGCCTCAGTTAAGGAGCAAACTTTGCTCTTATTTGCTCCTCCTGAAGATTTTGGAAACTCCTGCTGTCCTCTTTTGAGATTCCCGTCCTGCCATACCCCTTGGGATTTGGAAGAGGGGGTGAGGGGAGAAAAGGAGAAAAAGAGATAATGGTTTCTGTCTCTTGTCTCAGCATCTTCATTTCTGCTTTTGGAATCTTCCCCAATTGTATTTCACTGTTCAGGCTCACAATTTACTCCTGATAACCTGATAATTTACTTTTACCTAAAACTCTGACATTGGCTTAGCTCTGCTCCTGTACCCCGATCAGGTGTTGTTACTGACTCTCCAAGCCTCAAACCTTGAATTTCTTGTTTCTCTCTCTGCCTCCTATTGATCTGACCCTTAGCTGAATAGCTCCCATCTGTGTGACTGACACTTCATGGTATACAAAGCTCATTGTCTTTCATTATCTCAATTATAACAACTATCCTGTAAGAAGGCTCAAAGAGGTTAAGTGATGACCCAAAATACAAAACCAGTGCAGTAAAGCCAGACTCAAACTCAGGTCTTCAGATTCCAAACTCCATCCATGTATGTGGTAAATGGGAGGCCCAAGTTGATAGCCTGGCGCTATGCATCTAGGCCCTTCTTTACACAGAAGCTTCTTTCAACCCTTCACAGAGTACATCAGGACCCTCAGTACAGCACGTTAGTCTCACTGCTGACCATTAGGGTTGGCATATGAAGTGCACCACCTGCTGTCAGAGCTCAATTAAGAGCAGGACTGTGTGGACGACTGAGAGTGGTGGCTGAGGCTGGCTTTGTTCTAAGGTCAGGATTGGTTATAGACACGTGGAGGCTAAGTAAGGAAGTTTTTGCATGTAACTACCAATACCTGAATCTGAATGATTTGGAAAAAAGGAGGCCACCTCTCTTCCATAACAAGAGGTCTGGTGCTAGGAAGTTGCAGGTTTGCTTCAGTGGCTCAATGACATTAGTTAGGGCTCTAAGTATACCTCTCTGCTTCTCTACCCTTGGCTTTCTGCTCATGATCCCCCTGTCTAAGTGTCCCATCCTCCCCCAGCTACACGTAAAGGCAGGCAGGTAGGAGGGGTAGGGGATCTTTTCCCATGTCCTTCATCTTTCACAGGGAAAAAAGTTTTTGCCAGTTGTTCCTGGTGGATTTCAGACCTAAATCAGGTCCCTTGAGCCAGAAATGGGTCACACTCCCACACTCCAAGGAAAACTAGTATGTTTTCAGCATCTCCCACGGGAGTGGGTTTCTGCCATCTAAGAATAAGGAGAGATCCAGGGGCTAGAATTAACGGGGATTTCAATAACCTGTAGGTTGGTCCTTTTCCAGGCGATGTATGGCTCTTTCTGGTTATGAAAAACAGCATAGTAAGTGGAAGCACAGTGTACCTGGATGTGTCCTACCCCAGCTCTACCAATCATGTCTTCTGACGGGAAGGCTCTACCTGTGCTCAGTGTTTTGTGTCTCATGTGGTAAATGTTTTTCTGGCCAAGTAATGCCTTTTTGATTTTTCTGTTTCCCACTGCACCTAGCTTAGGGTTCACCCAACATTTGATGTAGGTGGTCAATAAATGCCTTACCAAAATGCAATAAATCAATAATTTTTCTAAAGTGTAAGCTTGATCATATCAATCATCAGAAATAAGGTCCAAAATCCTAGTAAGTTCGTAACAGGCCCTTCATTACCTGATCCTACATTTTTTTCTTTCAAAATTTATTGTGAAAAATTTCAAATGTATATAAAAGTTGACAGGAAAGTACAATGATCACCCATATATCTACCATTTAAGTTCAACCAATGCTAACTTTTCTCCATGTTTGTTTTATCTTTATGTGCATCTGTGATATTGTTGAACCATTTGAAAATAAGTTGCGTGACACCTCACCCCTAAATACTCAGCATCCATCTTATTTTAAAAAGATAATTTTCTACACAATCACAAGAGCATAATCAGACTTCAGAAAATTACAGTTCCTAAGTACCTCTAATATCCAGTCCATATTTAGAATTCTCATTATTCCCAAGGTTATCTTATAGTATTCATTTTTAAATCAAGATCTAATAATATTTAGGCAATTGCATTTGGCTGTTATTACTTTAGTCTTTTTAAAACAAAAATAATCCCTTTCTTTCTCCTTCACCCCCACTGACTTTCCGAAGAAGCTAAGCCAAATATGTTATAGGATATTCCACATTGTGGATTTCCCTGATTGCTCCTTCTTTATGTAATTTAACCTTTCCCCCTTTCTTCTGTATTTCTTGTAAACTAAGGATTTGGGTGAAACACCCGTGACAGGAATGCCATATAAATGAGACTGAAGTGATGCATGTGTACTTCAACCGTGTATCACTTCAGGTGATACATTGCTCCACTGTTGTGCTGCTATTCTAGTCTCTTGGTTAAGAGGGTGAACAGTAGACCTTTCCTTTGTAAGTATTTACTTTTCCCTTCCAGTCAGCCGGTGATCTCTTATGGTGCTTTGTCACTGCGAGAATATCCTGCTGCCTTAAACTTTTCATCCTGAGATTTCAGCAGCCATTAATGGCATTTGCCCAAATGAGTTTTTTTTTTTTTTTCTGTGGATTACAAAAATAGCAGTTTCTCAATCTTGGCATTTCTTTTACACACTTTAGCTGGTATTCTTCTATAAGAAAGACCTCACCCTCATCATCTGGCCATGAACTATACTTCCTTCTGAAAGGTAGTATATATAAATGCTTAACTTGTTCCCTTTAGTTACCAATTATCAACATCAGAAGGTGGTGTAATAATCATTTCTAATGATGTTAAATAAGAACATGTTTTTCTTTTCGTTTCTCCTATCATTGTGGACTTTCGGGGTTTTGCTTATTTAATGTTTTATAGTTAATTACAATCATCTTTCTTTTTGGCCGCTCAATTGGCCTGCATTTTGCTGCTAAGGAACTTTTACCAGATTCTTCTCAACCTTGTCCCTGATTTTCTCTCGTTGTCCCTTGGACTGCACTCCAGCCAGTGTGACCTGCAGCTGAGTCTCTGTCACCCCCTGAGCCTCTCAGACCTCACATATTTGCATAAGCTGCTCCAGGGGCCTTGCAGCCCCTCTTAGGGGCTCAGATGTGGCTCATTCTGTGCCACCATTATTAATCTTTCAAGGCTAAATGAGACTCTTCCTTCTCTTTAGTTCCATATTATTTTGTCCACCTTTCAAATCATAGTAACTAATGGAGCCTAGCGTAGTAGCTTATTCTTGTCTCTTTACCTGTCTGCTCTCACCAGAAACTATGAGATCCTTGAGGCTGCAGAATCATAACAAGTAGTATGTCAATCATTTTTGTATTTCCATTGCTCAGGGGCTTACACATAACAGATGCTCATTAAGCAGTGAACAAGTGAGCAAATGAATGATTGCTAAAGACTCCTGAAGGCCTTGGTGACAAACTACAAAAAGGTTAGCAGTGCGCAGGAGTAGAGATTGAAAATAATTTCAAGTGCAGTGGAAGCATGAACCTAGTACAAATGGGTTAAAGGATGGGAGGGAGGGGAGCTATTACCTACAGAAAGCTCCAGGCAAAAAAACTTAGTGGCACCAAATTACTTTCGCAACATACTGGGAGTCAAGTAGGAAAATGGAAGTGAGCAAGAAAGCAAATGAATATTGGAAATGTACCATGTATGCTGTGCAGTAGCCCATGAGTCTGTAATCAAAAACAAGAAAAAGCAAAGCTGACAGGATTGTAGCAGTGACTTTACCTGGGGATCTTTCTTTCTCTCTGTATTTGGACTATACACATACATAGTCTAAGATCTAAGAGGCCCCTTTTGAATTTAAACTTCAAAAATCAGGTTAGAAGAGAGGCAATTTCTAAAAGAATGATATCACCAGAGAGTAAACTGGAAGAGAGATTAAATCTAGAGAATGGAACATGGTGATCGGATCTAGGAGGAAGTTACCGTGAGCTTTACTATTAAATAGCCTAAATTCCAGGATTAATGGGGAAAATATGTATATATTTTGTTTGCTGCTGGCAAGTTTATTACATGCTTAAAGTTCAAATTAAAAAAGTAACCATAATCTCAGCAAGGAGGCTAGCCAGAGTTTGGGAGTGCTGCTTCTCTGTCCTCAGCCTCCTTGGCCAAGTCCAACTCCATACACGCAGCTCAACTCGATCAAGTGTCTCATTAAGACTTGCATCAAAGGCCAGTGCTGCTTTGCCTAGTGCTGCATCACAGAGGGAACTCAGAATGCGGAGGGGGAGAAAGGTGCAAGACCAGGCCTTTGAAACCCAGAACAGATCACAGAACAGAGTGCCCCTTTGGAAGTGAGGATGTGGGGCCTGGAATGTTGTAAGAGCTCTCTCACCCCTGGCTTGGAGAGCATTTATGTGAGGGACACTGAGCTCCTACACATTCCATGTCATTCTCTCAGCAAGTGGTCTTATCTGACTTGCTGAGAAACTAGTACTCCCACACTCACTGCTCACTCTGTATTTCTTTTCACAGCTCCCTCTTCGTAAGATTTATCACAATCCATGAGTATAATTTTGCCTCTGCGTCTGTTCCTTCCTCTGGACCATAAGCTCTCAAGTACCTTTGTTCATTGTTGAATCCCAAGTGCATACACCTAGGAAGTACTTGATTCATATTTTGGACTTCTGGAAATGTTAGCATTATGAGCTGCAGCCTACTGAGATGGCAGGTGGCATGGGCCATACCATGGAGACGTCCTGTGGCAGGAGGAGCTGTTTCTTCCTACGTGTGCATTGGACTTGGAGAGACCATTTTGTTGCGCACATGCCATGCAAAGTGCCAAGCGCATTTATCTACGTCATCACAGTATTACTATTGTTACCTTCCTTTTCCAGGTAAGATGAAAGAACACAGGAGAGTTTTGCTAACTTGTTCATTTACATAAGATGTAATTCCCAAAGCTGAGGGTAGAAACACTGTTCTGCCCTGTCTCTTCGGCAGTGTGAGTTGGTGACTTAGTCTAACAGTATCTCCTGACTTCAGAAGGGATGTACGAGGGTGTGTAGCTACAGGTAAGCTTTTAGAGAGTGGCTCTCACTGTGCCCACTCACTGGGGAGGGGAAGTGTGTGCGCATATCTTTTCCAGGTGTGTTTGGATATGCATGTGTATGTGTGTGTTTATGTGCTGTAGCATATCTGGTGTGTGTCTAGGGAGGGCGAGTTAACTTGGGAACACAACCTGTGGACTCCCCAGGCCTATGGTGCCCAGAGGGTGCCAGGCCATGTGCCCCCACTGAGCAGTTGAGTGCATGTTTTAAAAGCTCCCAACCATGGGCAGATAGTGGGGAGCAGAGACTCTCCGGGTCTGAAGCAGCTCAGAAGAAAGGGGTCAGCTTGAGGCCATGAGCAGATGGCTTGATGGGAAGGCTGAAGCACAGACAGCACCAGCTTAACAAAAGGCCACCACAACCACTGAGAGGGTTTGTTCGGGCACAGGTGACATAGAGAGTCTGGGGGTCATGAGCTGTTCTTTGAGCTTCAGCCTCCAACGCAGACAGCCATCCCTGTCCCAGCTATTGTCCACAAATAAGATGGTGAAGAATCCTTTTTTCTTGACATTTCCATAAGGGTGTGCTTCCCTATTAACAAAAAATTCAGTGAATCTTATATTCCACACAGGGACCATGGGGATGGAAAGGAGGCAAGGCAGTTAACACTTATTGAGGACAAACTGCATACCAGACCTAAGTGGCTTATATGTAAAATTGGTTTTGTTTTATTTTTGACAATAACAAATATAGGAAGTCTCCATTGTTATTTCCATTTTACAGATTATGATACTGGAGCTTTAATGTTAAAAATCTTGCTCAGGGTTACTCATTCAGAATTCCAACCGATGGCAGTGTCTTAGGCTGTAAAACCTCTCTTCTCTTCTTATACCATACTGCCTTCATTGAAGGAGAAGGGAGACATAATTACTCCCAATCTTAATGACAGTGATGTGAATCAGTTAGAATGACAGTGATGTGAATCAGTTAGAATGCTTTCAGCTTCAAGTGACAGACAGACACTCTGATCATTGAGGCCCAAGAGTAAGAACAGTTATTACTCCAATAATAAGGAGTTTGGAGGCCAGTGATCCCACAGTTACTTTAGCTACTCAGTTATTTTTATCAAGTCCCCAGACTCTTTTCATCCTTCTGGGCCTTCTAACATCCTTGGCGTAGACTCAGCAAGGAATTTTTGTCTTTCAACTTGTCTCATGGTCTCAAGATGGTTGCTTCAGCTCCAGGCACCACAGTCTCAAAGACAGTGTCCAAAATAGGAAAGTAGCAAAGGAGGCAAACAAGGGCTTCTAGGGAAGCATATTTTATTTTTTCAGCAAAAGATCTAAACCAGTCATAGCTTTCATGTGTAAGGCTGAGACTGTATTATTTTTTTTTTTCATTGGTGGGTGGGGTTCCCTGTGGATCTAAGCAATTTTCAAATTAAGCATGAATGTCCGTTTTGATGGTTACGTTAGAGGCATTTGAGCATTGCTTAGCAAAAGGCCACACCAGCAGCCAGAACTTTCATTTGGCCTCTGATGAAAGGCAATCTTCCCAATCTGGATCCAGTTCCTGGAGTAATCCTTTGAGCAGATTAAACATAAACACATAACTTTGCTGATAATTGTGTGTTGATCTGTAATAAATTAGGTAGGAGCAGTTGATGTCAATTGAAACTAGAAATCCCCAAATGGTGATCTAGAATACAGTTCTCATTGCTGTAGACTTCCATCTAGGGAATTTTTCCCATAGCCCTGCCACTTTGCTCAGATCACCATTTGTGAGACACTCCCACCCCCACCCATCACCACCATCCCTTTTTATGTTTGAAATATTTGTGTAGTTTTCCCAGAGAAAAATACCTTATTTTTTCCAGCCTCTTCATGGTTGAGGTTTTGGGAGAGCAGGAAGGGTCATGCCCAGCAATACCTTTCTTGGGCTCTCTTTTCAGAGACTGTTCCAATTAGAGTGGAGTGTTTTTGCCACCTTCTGCCACCCTGTAAGGCATTTTAAATGCTCCCCAATCCTAGCTGAGCTGAAGCTGTGGTGACCCATGACCATCTAAAAAGAGACCATCTGTCAAGTAGTCATCCGTAGTAAGTTCTCTACGCCTGACTTAAGGTATGCATTGGAAAACAGTGCCCTTCAAAGGCCACGCTGGCACTCGAGTTGGAACTAAGAAAGAGCAGTGGTATAGACTGTGGTTTAAGAAAGGCTGGCTGGAGTTGCTGGTTTTGGATACATGGTAGTGATGCCAAATGTTCCAGAATGGCTGATGGGAAATGTTTACCAAGTTGGCCTGGGACCTAGAGGTGGGGGGAGGGAGCGTAATGGGAGGTTTGGAGTATGGCAGCTGAGGCTTGGAATCAGGCCTGTCTGGGTTCACATCCAAACTTTTGTACCTCCTCGGTCGCTCATTCACCTTCTCTGAGCTCCAGTTTTCTTATTTCTAAAATAGAGACAATAGTTCTGCGTTAGGTGAAAGTCATCAAAAACAAGATTTGGATGAATGGAATAAAGAAAAATTACTAGCGTGTAGACCTGAAAAATCCAGGGCAATCTGGACCCGACCTCTCAGCTTTCCCTACCTCTGTTAATTTTATTCACAGGCAGGTTTTTTCTTCCTGTTGGCAGGATGGCCACTCAATGCTCTAGACCCACAAATCTTACCCTTTCCGCAGTGCTAATGAAGAAAAACAGTGTTTCTTCTCTGCCGGTTCAAAAAAAAGCCCCAGGGTTGACTCTGCTGATCCATTTGGTCATTATGCAACTTGAACAACTGCTAAGAACTGGGTCACTGCCCAGCCCTGGAGTCTGGAATGGGCTCAGCCCCACCCAAGCTGCAAGGATGGACACCAGTGAAGGGATGAGTTTTTCCAAATGAAAAGGAATCATCCTGTCAGTGCCAAGGGAAAAGAAAGGGACATGTGTGAGATTGACTGTGGAGCATGTGAGGCTGGGAAGTCCTGAAAGTGAGGCCAGGGGCTACTACTGACCGATGAACAAGTCTCTTCAGGAGGCAGAGGCTAGTGCCCTTCATCCAGAGCCAAGAGATACAGGCTGGTGCCCCAGAGACTGGGAACGCTAGTTGGGGACTTCTTGGGAGCCATGGGACAAGAGGCTAAGGAGGCTTTTTCTCCGCTTCCCCGGGCCAGTGGACCTGCCCTTCATCCTCCTCATGGCTCCCACTCTGGGACTTACATTTCTGTAGCTCCCTCTTGTCTTCTCTCCACAATGGGTCTCTTCCTTTGGGACAATGGTTGGTAGAGGGACACTTTGAACTTGGGACAGTGCCAGTTAAAGAATAGCTATAAGACCACCATAGAGGTGAAGTCCTTGAGGCTCAGAAAGACAGCAAGATGTACCTTAGGGCATAGAACAAGACAGAATTGGAATGCAACAATATGGAAAAGATTGTTTCATAAGAAATGTCCCACACAAATTTATAACAGGAACATCAGTGAGAGAAAGAGGTGGAGTCTACCTGGTGGGGCTAGTGATCTCTGTGGTACTGACCTGTGGGCTGGGCTGTGGTCAGAGAGGCCAGTGAGAGGAGAAAATGTCAATGAGTTGTTCAAAATGTGAGACTAAGAGAAAACGAGGCGAGTTGTGGAAGGAGCACAGACTGACTGGATAGGGTAGG
Organism: Noctilio leporinus; assembly: GCA_004026585.1. NCBI lineage: Eukaryota > Metazoa > Chordata > Mammalia > Chiroptera > Noctilionidae > Noctilio > Noctilio leporinus. The sequence continues at coordinate 91,616 of PVIW01005400.1, forward strand.
GGGGATCCAGATAATTCCACCCAGAAGTACAAGGGGTGGGCCTGGGAGCCAGCCTGGAAGACACTGGCTCCTTCAGCAACCAAAAGGAATTTGGAGGAGTTGCCTGGCTTGGGCCAGAAGGAGGAGGAAGGCTTTGCTCTCAGGATGAGGGTTTGAGTGGAGGGAGCTGAGACCACCCAGAGAGGGGAGCCTCTCCTGTCTCCCAACACTTCTATGTCCTTCATCTGCGCTCAAGCTTCGCACTATAACTTGAGCCAGCTGTGTGAGGACAGGTGTGGGATGATGTGGTACTGAGGGGGAACGTGGGGTCAGTGGGGGGCTGAGAACCATAAACAGTATTATAAGATGACCCCTATAGGCCCCTCCAGCACTCTTGGGGTGCGCAGCTTGCTTACAGCTAGGGTAGGGTCAGTCTCCTGCTTCCTGCCCTAAATGAAAACTATTGTGAGGTCAACATCCCGACCTTCCACCCCTACACATACACACACACGCACACACTTCTAAATCATAAAGCACTCCAGCCCAACCTAGAGGAACTATTTGTTCTCTTAAACCTTATCCCAATTTCCATAGCACAGAAGGAAAAAAAAAAAAAGCCCAAAATACAAAGCGAAACCATTTTGAACACCTAGGGTTTTTGTTTAGGTTCTTTTTGGAAGGGTGTGTATGGAGGGAGGGTTGGTAAGAGAGTTCTTCATCCCTGGAGAATCTAAATTAATAAAAAGTAAATTAAAAATTGGCTTCTAAGATTACACTGAAAAGTCTCAACCCAGAATAACCTCCAAAAGCTCCGTTTCCACCCCCAAAATGAGGGCTTTCAACTGGAAATGTTGGCAGCTCCTGGCTCTGTGGTCCTGGACCTACGCAGTGCTGCAACCCTGTTTATTTGAAGATGAGGATCCAGCCCTAGAGTGGCCCCTCTTGGGGAGTGTGGTCTTGGCAGTGCCTCGCCCTTCTGGTCTCCTCTGTGTGAGCCCCACCCTCCCAGGAGCCTTTGCTCCAGGCTCCATTGCTAAAGGACCCTTGCTGCAGATCAGTTTAGGGCATCTGTGATGAGCTCCCATTGCCTTTGAAAGACAGTGCGTTGTTTTGCTTTCCATTTGCCTCTTTGCAAGAGGGGTTTTCTTTCTCTCTGCCTGTGTGGGAGGAGGTAGAGCTGTGACTGGGAAGGATGCTGAGCCTCAGTCCATTCTGAGATCCCAGCATATAGTATTGAAGGCTTGCATCTCCCTGCTTAAAGCCACACAGCATAAAGGGTAAGTGAGGATCTAAGAGTCATTTCAGACCTAAGTCTGAGTGGCAGTCGATGTCACAAGGATGGCTTCAAAGAATCATGCCTCCTGGTGGTCATGCCCTGGCTAGGTTCTCTCCCATACTGGCTCTGTGCTTGGCCAGGCAACTTGCTTTGACCATTGGGACACAAGCAGAGACTTGGTGAGTGCATGAGTCCTGGTATTTGCTGGTGTTTGGCCCCCTTGAGGATAAAAGACCAGGTGGAAAGAGAGGCCCCATCGTCCCAGTCAAACCTCCTGCTGAATGGAGCCCAGGGGAAGCCAGCCGAACCTCTCAGCTGTCCACTAAACCACAAGAGATAATCAATTGCTGTTAGTTTTAATTGAGGTGACATTCATGAAACATAAAATCAATCATTAAAGTATACAATTCAGTGGCATTTAATACATTCACAAACTTGTGTAATAAGCACCTCTTTCTAGTTCCAAAACATTTCATCACCCTCAAAAGCAAAATGGGTACCCATGAAGCAGGCATTCCCCAGCTTCTCTCCTGCTGACTCCTGGCAACTGCTAGTCTGCTTTCTGTGTTTATGGAGACAGACCCTTTGTGAATGGCTTCTTTCACTTAGCATAATGTTTTCCACATTCGCCCAAGTTGTAGCATGTATCACTACTTCATTCCTTTTTAAACTAAAGCAAATAATTGCACGTGGATGTTATTTACAACATTAATCATAATAACAAAAAGATGAAAACCACCCAAATGGCCATCAATGGATAAATTTTGGTATATACACACAATGGAGTATTATTCATCCTTAAATTGCCGTGAAGTGATTGGGTTTGGGGGTATTTTGTTGTTGTAGTCACAGATACCTGATGGAGTTTTTAATGAGGTTGGAGTTATAACAAGAACTATCAACTCCTACATGGTGTCTACATGCCATGCACTACATGAAGCACTTTGCATGTGGTATGCTTTAATCATCCCAAGAACCCTGTGTTTTAGATACTAATATTTACCCCATTTTATAAGTGGGAAACTGAGAGATTAAATAGTTTGCCCAGTTTAACTTAGACGATCTGATCTCAGAGGTCCTGCCTTGCTCAGTGTACATGTCCAGCCCTAAACCACAGGCCCGCTCTAGAAGATGGAAGGCCATGAGGCTTTCCGGTGACAGAGACACCACTCTCAGGGTTCTATACAGGTCATCATAAATGTCACTGGTGGAAATAACAAAAATTAAAGTGTTTAAAATCTGTACATTGAACTTTGTAGAGATAATATCTATAAAGCAAGTGTTCAAAGGCAGCAGCTACAGTAAAAATATTTGATATAAACGAAGCACATTGGTCAATGGGTCGAAACCTTACTTTGCGTGAGAAAGAATTCCAATGTGAAATACAATACAAATGAAAATGGAAAGAAATAGAAAGTATTTAGCTGGTTTAGTTTTAAAACTGATCAAGGTATTAAATTGGCTTAGTGGAATTTATTCCAGAAAGTATTTTCAGTACAAAAATGTATCCACAATGATATAACTGTGCTTTAAATGGTAGATGCTTAGGAGTCAAAATATCCTCAGGACAGAACCTCTTTCTGAGTCAAATCATCTTTTATATTTCATAAGTATTGTTTTGAAGAGTATATAATGTTATCAAAATGTCAGTATGGGACTTCACTCTGGAATGTCAAGACCATTTGGAGAATAGGTGCTTTGGGATTTAGTTTCAACCCCAGATACTGAAAGCACTTGTGATTCAAGGTGAGGAGGTGAAGGCTGCCTTGGGGAGATTGGAGTTCACCCCAATGCAGGGGAGAGTCAAATTCTGGTGTCCCTCTTGAGACATAGGCTCTGGGAAGAGTGGCAGAGGAAGAAGTCACAAAAGTAACCTTGAGGCCCAATGTTTAGGGAACGTAATATAAACTCTCCATTAGAAGGAGCCTCAATTCTTATAAGAGAAGAAGGGTAGCAACTCTATGGGGTGTGATCTTGGGTAGCACAACAGAAACATGAACCTAGCAGCAGTACCCACCTAGTAGCTGGGATATGGGAACAGGAGTTTAACAAGATCCACTAGAAAGGATTTGGGGCTGGCTGGGCAGTATGTGTGTGTGTAGGGGGGAAGTATAAGGCTATTTATTCATTAGTCCACATATCTAGGCCTCTAAGTTTTATAAGTCTTGTAGAAATATTTATTAGCTCTAAATATAGAGAGAACATTTCACAGCAAAAATAAATAAATAAGTGCAAAATGTAACAGGCCATTTAAAATGGATTATGTCTAGGTCTCATATAGGTATTCACAAATTAAAAAGTTTAATCATAAAAAATAAAACAATGATTTTTTTTTCACAAACTCAAATTTATGAAAATTAAATTTTCTTTAAAAATATTTATAGTAGGCCTTGGCTGGTGGCACCAAGTGGATAAGGCACCGGCTTGCAAACCCAAAGATTGCTAGTTCGATTCCCAGCCAGGGCAACATAACCAGGTTGCAAGCCAGGTCTCCAGCCAGCTCTGTAGCTGGAGGCGGGGGAAAGGCAACCATACATTGAGGTTTCTCTCCCTTTCTCCCTCTGGAAATAATAAATGAAATCTTAAAAAATATATTTTTATAGTAAAACAATATAGAATCTATAATATAAACAACTATATATATATATGACTATCTATCACCTACCCATCCATGAAAGCTGTAAGTATGTCTTAATACATTTCACATGGTGTAGAGGTGGTCTAGGGCCTACATAGGTCTTCATGGGACATGAGGGGGTTGAGGGCATGACTTGAAGGTGAGGTAAGAATAGTTAACCTGTTAATAGAATTTGGTGGGGTCTGTGGCCAGTGACCTTTTAATGAGCCAAGACCTTTCATTTTCTTGAGGCTGATGTGGCCTAGGAAACAAGAACTGTATACAGTATTATAAGCACTTAAGCAGAAAAATTGCTGAGGACACAGGTTGCAAACAAAGCTACATTTTAATATTAAAAATGTAGACTGTGGTTGGTTCAGTGATATGCTCTGTGACAGGCGTGGTTAAAAATAAAACTCTTCAAACCACATCCCAGGTGGCCTTTGGGTAAATGGAGCCTCTCTGGGGTTGTGCCATGTGGACACTTGGAGAGCAGATGGAACCAGAGGGGACAGTTCATCCTGCATTCCATTCAGTGGGGTCCCCTTCAAGATATAATGGCTGTGCAGTCACCACAGGGACAAGGACAGAGGCCCTTTGGAGAAAGGCAACCTGCAGGCTGAGTCCGTGTAAACCATTACCTCTCCTTCCCTGAGTGCAGCACTGGGCTCTGTAACCTTGGCAATGACACAGCTTTCTGTTTGCGGAGAAGCCGCACAGGCCTAAATAGCTACTGTGGGTTGAGCAGACAGATTGAAATGCAGGGAGCACTTATCTGTTAAGAATCCCCAAAGCCCCTCTGTCGCCGGCCATTACTTATGTCCTAGAAGCTTGCTTTCTAGGGCCTTCTTGCTCACGAACACATCCATAAACTTAATGCCTTTGTTTTCTAAGGGAAGAGAGTAAGTCAAGGACTGTCGCAGTAGATCCTGGCTCAGCAAACCCTGCACACTGTCAATGTTCATCTTGTCGAACGCTGGCAGGTTGGCTTCTGTGGCAAAAACAATTAACCTGTACAGCTTCACATGGGGAGAGAACTTGAACGATCTCCCTATCCCCAGCCCCAGGGCTGATTTCCCCCGGACAGGATCCGCTCCCCTGATGCTTTAGAAACCACGTTGATAATGAAATAACTTCCCTAGTGGATGCTGAGAAATGGATCCTTCACAAACACTGTCCTCCTCAAATTCAAGGAGAGTTTGCATTTGGCCAGTATGCTCTTAGGGATAATCTTGCAGTCAGTTGTCAGGCACGGTGGGAACAAAAGGGCTTTGTCCTCTTCATTCTTGCACCAGGTGACTGTTCCAGCCCATCCTAACCTTGCCCACCCCTCCATCTCTGCTCCTCCTGGTTTAGAATCCAGAATATCAGGTTCGACAAGAACATGGAATTGCCTTATCTAAGCCTCAGTTTTTCCTCTTTAGGCAACAAGGCCTAGAAGGTTAAGTGAAATAGCCAATAGCTATTTAGCTTAACATCACAGGCTGACAGGACAATTAGGAGGTCATAACTTGCCAGATCATAGAGGAGGCCTTTGTCCCACTGCCTAGTATCAGTATTTTAGCACTTTCCATTCTGTCCTTCGCCTATTGCTGATGTTAGCTGGGAAGCTCTTGTGCTAACCCAGGTTACAGTGTGTGGGAGAGTGCCACGCAAGTGGCTCTCATGTTGGAGAAACTGCATAGTTCAAGAAAGCCCAAACTGAGGGCGAGACAACCCATTTCAATTTAATTTGTGCTGAGCACCTGCTGTGCACCAGGTGTAGGACTGTGCCTGGGGAAAGGGGAGCTTAGTGAGCAGGTTCTGCCCTCAGTGATGGGGTAGGACAAGGGTCCCTCTGGAAGGCAATCAAGAGTAACTCCCTATTTTCTGACTCAGTTTGGCCCATTGAGGTCAGAGCTCTTTTCCACTAACGTATTTTTGTTGTACAGAGCTGGTCATAGCAGAGTTGGTCAAGCATATCCTGAAGAGTAGGGGAGGCAAGGCACCCAGAAGGTGTGGAAATACATAGTGATTTGAGCTGGGATTTTACCCCGCTGAAGTCCAAGACCTTTGGAAGAGTTCCGATTGAGCTTTTATTCTGCAAAAAAAAAAAAAAAAAATGTCTTCCCAGATTTCCTTTGGTGCTTGAATCTGCAAATCCTGGAAGTGAGCTCAGGCCTTCATATCCCTCCCCTTGGCTCACACGGCACCAGTAACCATGACGAGCTGCACCTGACATGGCAACTGGCTCATTTTTTAGAAAAGCCAATCTGGAATGCTTGCCATGCTTAAAAGGAGCACTGACAGATAAGCAGCCTTCAGGATGCCATTTCCAAACAGCCATCTCTAACGAGGCATAGCTAACAAAATGTGTATGGTAATTATTTATTCCACCAGTGTGTCCCAAGGTGATGGAATCAGTTGCATGTGAAATTTGCTTTGACAAACCATCCCTGATTATGTAAGCTTTCCGCTGTGCTCCAGACTGGGAAAGTGCCACTATTGACTAAAGCTTCTGATCAACTCTTCCTGCAAAGGGCAGAATCTAGATTGAAGTCATTGTCATGTCTTCAGTCACCCATGATTTCCTGGGATTGCAATCAGAGAAACAAGCTGTTGAATGGTGGGAAGTTCAGGAGGCTGCAAGATACAGGGCAGAATGCTGTTGCTTTCCTTGGGGGAAGCCAGCTGTGCCCTTGATGGGAGACCATGAAAGAGCAATGTGTGGGGAGGCATAGAAATCTAGGGGTTGGTGGTAGTGATTACCGGGCCTCAGAGAACCCTGTCAGATCAGGGCTTTAACATCACATGTTAAAAACTGGGCATGTGCCCAGTTTCTCCGGTTTCCAAGGTAAGAAATCACACCTGCCCTGGAAATTCTGGAAGCTCAGGCTGTTTGCAGTTTATCTCATATTGTGAAAGCCTCTTGTTGGCAATTGATGAGCTCAATTTCAATAGATATGCATCAACATTTTCCTAGGTCAGAGGGTCTGGGGCAAGTTGGCTTTGATTCAAGATAGTGAAGTCTTGCTTAAAAGTGCTCATATTATATAATCTATATGTGTTAGCATTAGAGCCAGCTGCTAGAAACGGACAACAGAAATAAAACAGGTTTTAACAAGCCTGTTTTCTATCCTATAAAATAAGTACAAATACCTAGAATAAGTTCAGAGCTCAGCTATAGGCCTCTAGCTTCCATGGCCCCAAATGGCTTTTGGAGCACCAGCTATCACATTTTTGTCCTCTAAGCAAGAGAAGAAAGGAGGAAGAAGGACAAGAAGAGTGCCTCCTAATGGAATACGTTTCCTTTGAAGTCACACAACAACGTCATTGACTTTTATTGACCATTCTTACTTGCGAGGGAAGCTAAGATACATATTATTTTAGTTGGGCACTACTCAGAATACTTTGGGCAGGCCAAGTTCTGCCATAATGTCTATTGGGGGCAACCTTTGAAGCTTAGGTGGAAAGAATATTGCTTCAGAACCTAGATATAACTGCATCTGAATTCTGGCTTTGTTGCTTTTTAGCTGTGTGACAGTGGGTAATTTATTTTGATTTTCTGAATCTGTTTTGTTAGCTGTAAAAATGAAGATACTAATCCTACCTGATGGGGCTGTTATAAAGAGGAGAGGAGACAGGCTCATGTGAAGTACTTAGCACAGTGTCTGACACTTAAATAGTAGATGTGCAATAAATGTTAGTGCCCTTCTTCCCTGTGCATTGGAATGGATTATTTACCTGCATGGATGATTTCCCCAGCTCCTCAGCTGTGACTCATCATGTAGATTCCCTAGCAGAATGCCTAAAAGGATGACAATCGTATTATTTATAGCTACAACTACAGCAGCAAGGGCAGTAATAAGAGAGGGCACAGATCCCCTGCCTTCTCTGTGCCAGGCCCTGTGCTAGGTGCTCTACGCAAATCATCTTGCTTAAACATTTGCCCTCTGCCCAGATCCTGGGTCTCTTACCATAACGACCCTTTCACTGACTGGCACCTGTGTCTCTCATCAGAGGTCTGCCTGGGGGCTCCTGGGGCCACTTTGCCCACAGCACAGAGAGCCCAGCTGCCTGGGGTTGATTGCCCATCATGGCCCTCAGCCAGGGAGTGGCCAGTGAAGGAGCACGAAAGCCCAACTCCCTGCAAGAGTTGAAACAAAATAATGTGTTACCATCTTCTCTAGCTCTCCAGAGCACCAGGCTGCGACACTGCATTTTGCTTTGACTTCTTCCACCTCTGCCTGCTTCCCCACCTCCCCTGATGGAAGCATACTCTAAATAAATCACCTGCACATGAATTCTCCTCTCAGAGGGCAGACCTATTAGCAACCCCATTCCCGTTTTATAAAAGGAAAATGGAAGTTTAGACAGGTCAAGTAATTTGTCTGAGGTTACACAACTAGATTGTGTAGAAGTGTAATTTAAACCCAGGTTTCACCAGCAGCGCCCTGAAATTGTGCTTTCCAGCGGCGTCTCCTCTCTGACTGGTGGCCCGGGATCTGTAGGGATCCATGTCCAAGGACTCTGCTATGTTGGGTTCCCCGAAGAAGATGTCATCAGGAGTGTGCTGAAACCCCAACTCTTGTTGAGCCGTGGTCCTCTTCAGTTGGGGAGGGGAAATGGAGGGCCCCCCTACCACAGGGAGAGGATGCAATGTGCATTCTCCTCGCCAGTCAGAGCAGCCAAGGTCAGCCTGGTGGTCAGAGGACACAGAGACCCAGGTGCAGCGTGTCCCTACCACGTCCTCTCCCAGGGCACTTGGCTGGGAATACCAGTGTCCATCCTGCCCAGAAAACTGGGCTCACTGCTCACGGTAGGGTTTCTGAGGCATTTGGCTTTATCTCTGAAAAAGCAACACCTTGGGTCTCCTCATTTCCAAAGTGTTTAAAACTCATTTCCTTTCCTCCCTTGGGCTTGGAGGGACTGTCAACATCGTTTCCATGGAAGGAGACTGGAAAATAATAAAATTAGCAATAATGATTCAATAATTACAAAAAGTCCTCCTCGTTATCTGAGAATGCTTGATATTGGAAGGGGAAAAGTCTGCTTCAAAATGAATCTACGTAGAACATTGATTTAAAAAATCATGGTGCATAGTCGAAAAAACAAAACCAAACCAACAGCCTGAAATACAACAAAACCCTTGCTTGTTAATCTGCCTAGGAAAATGACACATTTTGTCAGGACTTTTATAAAAATAAGTTTATTTTATGTTGAATGAATTTTTCATAATACCAACTACAAGCTAATTCTTAAAGAATGAATACCATAAAAAATTTATATGTGAAAAATTTCCAGAAATAAAACTTTATGTGATACTAAATTCTTCACATTTAACTTTCGTAGCACAATCCAAAACAAGAATAATTTTTACATAATACTTGAGTTTTTAGCAGTAATTTCCCCTAAAGCTCCTTGCTATTTAAAATTTTTTTTAAATCACTAACCTTGCTCTTTTTTTTTTTTTTTTTCTTCTCTTTAATTGGTAGCTTGGCTGTCTCTGTCTGTTTTCCCTAGTCAGTGGCTTAACTGACTAAACTGAGGGGTCTCCAACATCACTTTCATTAATCGCATGAAAACCCCCATTTTTTGCAAGGTTTGCAATGTCATTTTGCCATCCATTTGCATTGCATTTGTGAATACAATCAAATATTGTGGGCTTCAGACCATCAGAAAGGGGCAGACCTCCCTCTTCTGGAAGGAAGGAGTGCTTATGTTAATTGTAAGAGCTTTGGAGTGGAGACCAATTTTTTAAGTACGTACTTTCGCAGCGAATATTTTTGTGATATGGAATCTTTTGCTTTCTGGTACCACTCCATAGTTCAGGCAACTGCATAAAATAAATATTCCAGTAATAGGCCTCCTCTATGTATCTGTACAGTGTTTCAAAGTTTACGAAACACTAATGACATTTCATTTGATCCTCACAGCTGCCTGGTGAGGAACTAGCATTTTTTGGATGACCTTTCTGAGAGCCATAAAGGTCTAGTCATTGCCCAAGACCCACAGGTGCCTGAGAAGCGGAGCTGGAGCTGGAACCCAGGTGTGTTGGTTGTTACTCATCACAGTGCCGGTTTACCTAGGAGGGGAACTGAAATAGTCCTTAGTAGAAAGAATTTAATATACTTAAAAGGTGCATCAAAGTTCTAGTAGGAAAAGTCAGAATATCATTAGAATTCTCTCTTTTTAAAATATTTTATTATTATTTTCAGAGAGAGGGGGAGGGAGAGAGGCAGAGAAGGGGAGAGAAACATCAATGTATGGTTGCCTTTCACCTGCCTCCGGCTATGGCCCGGCTGGAGACCTGACTTGCAACCTGGGTATGTGCCCTGGCTGGGAATCAAACCAGCGACCTTTCGGTTCACAGTTGGCACCTTTCCACTGAGCTACCAGCCAGGGCTAGAATTCTTTAAATTAATTTTAAGGTTTACTGCTATAGGAGGGGGGAATCCCAAAAAACCAAAATTCTTTCCTGGAGGGTGGGCCCCTTGCAGTCCAGGCTTCTGCTAGGTGAGTGTTCTAGGAACCCACTTGGCAGTTTTGTGAGGGGCTGCATTCAGCCTCCTTGAATTTTTTTTTTTTTTTTTTTAAGACTCTTTCAAATTGTTTGTCCTGTACCACTCTGAGTGTTCAGCAGTTTTTGACCAAAAACAGCATGACCCCTCATGCCCCCACCCTCCCTAGTCACCTCATCTCACCCCAAGTGACCTTTTTCCTTTTTATTCCCTGATGAAAAAAGTCCTCAAAGGGAAACATTTTGCCAACGTGGAAGAGGTGAAACAAACAAACAAAAATTGGCGGAAGCACCAAAAGGCATCAAAATCAATGAGGTCAAAGACTGTTTTGAGCAGTGGAAAAAACCTTCTCAGTAGGAGCATTGCACCAGATGGAGAGGACTCTGAAGGTGACTGAAGTGCCAACATGTGAGAATAAGTACACACTTTTTAATAAATAAATTTTGGGTTGGGGGGGCCCCCCTTGTATTTATTTTAAATTACATATTGTGTTGAACCGTAGTTTTCAACACCTACATCCCCTGGAAGGTCTTCATCAGAGGAACTGCAGATCCTGAATGGAGGCCTGGAATGCACAGACCTCCGGATCTGGCCGGGTCCCTTCTGCTTAGCTGGGAGGCCACCAGTGAGGCAGAAGCTGACACAGCCCTCCCCAGAGTCAGCTCCTTATCCAGGTTAAAAAGCCCCATTAGCTTAGCTCATTTCTGAACTTCGCCAAAACCAAAGTGCTTGCAAAACAGTCCGCTGTGGGCAAGAAACTCTCTCGCTGGTCCGGAATTGCTATTTGGGTCACCTTGGCAACATCATTTCAATTAGGGACAACAACCCTCTTAATTATGCACTCCTCCTTAAGCAACAAGGTAAATGCTTCATTCATCAGAATTTTATCTCCTGGTTATGCAGCTAAGAGTCCCGTTGGTCTAGTCCACTCAAATTATCAACAAGAATAAATCTGTGAGTTCAACATTACTGCAGAGCCGTTCATTCATGAGGGCCCATTTTATTAGTTTCCTGCTGCTTGGAGCTGCCAGGAAGTGGGCAGTCTGCTGTCAGCCAAGGCTGAAACACCAGCTCTGAGACAGGCCAAGGGGAAAGGGGGGCTCACCTTGGGAGGGTCCTGGAGGGAGGCCCAGGGGAAAGGAGCCAGTTTCTCTTCCTCTAATCACTTCTAGCAGGCAAAACACTTTCTTCTCCATTTTTTCCAAGGATGGAGACCAGAGAGGTCAAGGACTCCCAAGAACCATCCACATGCTGGCCTTTGACCCTGAGAGGACTGGAGGGTATTGCAGGAGGTCCGGCAGCACAAGTGTATCCAACAACGTGTGCACTGAAAAGTTTTAATGTTTCCAGTGCCCCTAGAATGAAGGAAAAGAAACCCCATTTAATAGCTACAGAATTCACAGTAATTGTACCAACAGACTTTGGGGGGCATCTTCTCAGCCTTCAAAGACTTTCCCTCTGCGAACTAAGTTCATATTCCCAGTAGAAACTGGTTCCTGGAATGTGTTTGTATTATCTGAACCCACCCCCCCTTTTTTTTTTTTTTACCAGTTGCAGCTAATGGGACCTGGGTAAATGCCTGGCCCATGCTTTGCTGAACTGAGTCTCCCTTTTAGAACTTGGAATTGAGATTCAAAGAGAGCCTTTGGGTGCAGGCAACTGGCTCAGAGGTAAAATGTAACTGAGGACTGTGGGGCAGCATCACCTTCTTGATTTCAGCATGGGAAGCCAGGATGTGGGAGCAGAAGTGTTGCAAACATGCACACACACACACACACACACACACACACACAGAATTGAACCAGCAACTCTTTGCTTTGTGGGACTGTGCCCCACCAACAGAGCCACACTGGTCAGGGCTGCCTTAATTCTTAGCAAGAATGCTTTCAAAGGATGGTGGGTTCTGCTTGGCTTGGGAATTCTCTCCAGCAGGAGATGCATCTCTTACAGGAGAAAACTCACACAAAGTGCCTTGCTCAGCATCCTTCAATTAGGGACAACAACACTCTTGAGCAAAAAAAAAAAAAAAAGTATTTTTGCTCAAGAAGATTAGCTTTTCTTCACCACCCCAGAGACTCATGATCAGTTCTCACAATGCCTAGGTTCAGAAACCTTTCCATAGTCTATTCTACAAATATTGAAGTGTCACAATTAGGGTACACCGTGCCCCCCCCACCCCCATCTTGAAGATCTTACCACATCAGTGTACACCCCTGCTTTTAGGAGCAGGAAGAATACCTGCAGGATTGATTCTGGGTGTGAGCCAGTCTCATGAGCACCACCTCATGGGAAATGTGTTGACTGAAAATCCCTAGGCCCCACCCCAGACTCATGGAATAGAAGCTTCAGAGGAGAAACTAAGGGACTTTATTTTTGGATTTTTAAGTTTTAAAAATCCTCACCCAAGAACTTTATTATTATTATTATTTTAGAGAGAGGAAGGGGAGGTAGGGAGAGGGAAAGAGAGAGAGACATCTAGTACTTGCCCTCACTGAAAATTGAACTGACAACCTAGTATGTGCCCTGACTGGGAATCGAACCCACAACCTTTTGGTCTGAGGGATGACGCTCCAGCCAACTGAGCCACACTGGCCAGGGCAAGGCTGTATCATTAATAACTCCAGGTGATTCTCACTAGAAAGTATGGAAAACACTGATTTAGGAGAATTATAAAACCCTTTCTCTAAGTGGACAAACCACATGTCTGAGAAAATGTCTTCAGTGCTTTAACCTTTAGGGAACTTTTGTTTTCACAATTACCAAACATCCAATTGCCCACTTTTTCTCCCCCTAACTGTACTGAGATTTTCGCTCCTTTTTATTCTTCTTTCCCACAAAGCTCTATGCTTTCTGGGAAGTTGATCATCACCACCCCAGCTCTAGGGGTAGACCCTGATTAAATCAAGCCAATTGATACATTCATCTTCCTGGTTCAAGCATGGGCTCTCATGAAGGGTGATTTCAGGGCTGTTGCTTGGGAGGAATGGTATGATGTAAGAATGTGGGGCCTGGAGCTGCTGCAGCTATTTTGTCAACAAGAGGGAAATAACTTTCAGATGACTCAGACCCTGTGGAAAGCAGAACAGAAAAGAGAAGACTCCAAGCTCTTATTGACATTATGAAGGTACCAAAGCTCAACTTATCTCTGTACATTCCTTTTGTGGGGTCAATGATCTTTATCGCTACCCGCTTCACCCTCCTAGTGCTTTGATCAATGCTTCTCATGCCCTCAGTTATGTAACTCCATTCCTAGGTCCTCGGCACTCTCAGTTTAGAGGATATTTATTGTTTCAATCATGGAGTTGAGTATTTGAAACTTGCAACAGAGTGTGCTAAAATTCTGTTAACAATATTTCAGAACATTGTTTTAAAAATCCAATAAGTTTACTATGTATTGATGCAAATTGATCAAGGCATTAAATCCTTGGCCTGGTCCCTATATAAGAAGAAAAAAGACTGAATTTCAGCAAGAGAGAGTTAGGTTAGAAAAAGGGAAAAGTTTCCTTCCCATGAAGGTTGTAATGTATTTCAAGGTATCGCCCATGGAGGTTTCCAGAGTTTCCTATCCTGGAGATTTTGGAGAAAAAAGGTAGCAAATTTTGTGGGATAATTTTAGTGTTTTTCACAGAGCAACAGAGGGATAGTTAATTATCCTCACTTACGATCCCTTCCTCTCTGTGATTTTGTCAAAAATGTCCAAACTTTATTCTGGACAAGATTCCTGATTTCAGTTATGAGATTCATTATCCCAACGCTGCTAGAGTTTCTTGAATGACACTTCGCAAACATTCTCAGGGGCCTTCCCCGAGCCTGCTGAGAAATGAAAGACTTCGTTCTCTCCCTCACCGTGACTGGCCAGCCAGGAACATTTTTATTGCAAATGCTGCCATTTCCCTTGACCACAATTCCAAAACTGTTAAGAATAAAACGGGAAAAAGAACATTCATATACTGGTTTGTTTGATTTTCTGATGTGGACTTAATGAGCGGACATTACTTCCAGGGTCTTAAATCTTTCCCACCGAAACATCCCACAGTATCCAAAGCTTGCTCATTTACACAATCGATAGAGATGTAAAGATAACTTTGCCAAGAAAAAGGTTCTGTTATTTTTTCTGTACCGGGTGGAACAAGGACCACAGTGCTCTTGGCATGTTGGTGAGACAGCACTGAGGAACTAGCCCCAAATCCATGCATTTCTACTGTTTGTTACTTATAATTCGCTTATCATGTGAGGCATGGGGTCATCGGAGCTGAAACCTGGTGTCCCTGCCACCGGCAGCCTCACAGTTTGGGAATGGAGTACCACAAACTGCTAACTAGGCCGCGAGAAGCCTCCCGAAGTGCCGGGGAGGCAGGGGAAAGGTAGGGCCCAGCTGGGGCCAGGAAGCTGAGAGGGGGCCAACCCGCTGGACTCTCAGCGGGCAGCCCGAGCTGCAGACGACTTGAAAAGCACTCCTGTCCAGGAGTCAAAGCTATGGCCTCTGCTGCTTTTTACCTTAAGCCAGCCCGTCAATTTTCCTGAGCTTGCTCTCCACCAGCAAGCAGAACTTAGAAACCTTCCTCAGTGCAGGAACATGCTTTGTAGACCTTAAGGCGACACTGCAGGTAGGTGACCCTGGGGAGGCCGCGAGGATCCACCTTCTGTGAAGAGGATGTGGAGCTCGGGGAGAGGTGGGCAGGTTCCCCCTGGGCCTGCCAGCCAGAGTGCTTCCGGGACAGACCCTTTTAGCTAAAGTAGCAGGAAATGCAGGCCCTCCCAAAGGGAGGCCTCAACTGCTTTTAGGGTGGGAGTCAAAGGTACAACTTCCAACCCCATGCCATCCCACCCCCTGGCCTAGCAAATACACTCAATTTGTCTGCTTGTCGCCACCCCCCACCCCCTTCCTTAAAGGGAGTGGAAAACATTCGACAAACCAGGCTGATCACCATGGAGATGTGAACCTGCAGGGCGTGTCCTTGGGCAGGACAACGCACCCCAGACTGGTGGCTCCATGGGCCGATTTCAGACAGCAGGAAAGCCTTGATGTCTGACTTTCTCCAAGGATCTCAAGGCTTTCTTTTCACATTTTAAAAAAACCTGTTCGCTAGTGTACACATTTCCTTTAATGAAGATGAAGGCTTTTGTTCCCTAATTTGCTACAAGGGCTAAGATTCCACTGCGCCCAGGGAGAGGAAAGGTCAATGTTTCCAAAGAGATGGAAATAGCGTAAGTGATGTTCTTTGGGAAGGATGTCGGTGTCTGGAAGCGCGCAAGAAGGCCCGGAAGTTCTCAGTGGCTGGAACCCTCAGAAGGGCCCCCTGGCGAAAAGAGATGGGAGCAGAAAGGCTGCTGTCAAAATGCTGTGCTCTTCACAATTATCTCTAGGGTTGGTCTTTCTCCAGAGGTCCCCAACCCCAGGCCGGTGACCTGTGCAGGTCCTGGCTTGTTAGGAACCTTAGAGTGGCACAGCAAGGGGTGAGCCACCAGGGAGCTAACCTTCATCGCTGGCTTACCACCTGAGTTCTGCCTCTTGTCTCTGCACTGCCCGTCCC
>PVIW01005401.1:0-107515 GCA_004026585.1 Noctilio leporinus
GCTCCACTCCAGCTCAGCTCAGCTCCAGCCCCAGCCCCAGCTCCAGCTCAGCTGCAGCTCAGCTCCGCTCTAGCTCCAGCTCTGCTCCAGCTCCAGCTCCAGCTCAGCTCCAGCTCAGCTCCAGCCCCAGCCCCAGCTCCAGCTCAGCTCCAGCTCAGCTCCAGCTCCAGTTCGGTGGCAACTGGGCCTCTGGTCTGTGCAGTGGGGTAATGGCTGACAGGTCCCCATCCCTGCAGAGGCCCTGGGGCCACATCTCAGATGGGCCTCACTCAGCCTGGAGGCCATGGCTGCAGGATGTTACATGTTCACATGTTAAACACACACATACACAACACATTCAAACCCCCCCTCACACATTCACATGCTCACACACTTATATTCAGCCCCATGCGCACACGCACACACACACTTGCACACACATTCACACCCCCACCCCGACACACCAAGCTCCTGGGGGCTCCCAGGGCTGCCCGTCCCAATGCAGGTGGCATTTCCAACATCTCGGCAGCGGGTCCAGAGCAACAGGGAGCAGCAGGTGAAGTGGGTTTCCCTGGCCTGCTTTGCGGAGCCGGCACACCCCACGCTGCGTCACTGCACCGTGGTGGCACCTTTCTCATGCTTAGCTCACCTTGGAGACCAGCCACGCTTCAAACTGCGGGTCCGGTGGCGGGACGGCCCTGCCCTGCCCTGTTCCAGCTTGCTCTTGCCTTTCTGTGAAGCCAAGGGCCCTGGGCCACTGTGGCCACCCCAGGCTCGGAGCAGATAGACAGCTGGGGGCCCCGCGCACCCTGAGGGGTGCAGCTGGACTGGCAGGAGCCGCTCTGGTCTCCAGGGGTTTGGCTGTGACACCCTGTGAGGCCGCAGTGCAACTGAGGGCAGCAGGGTCCGCCTTCTGTGCTTTAGAAAAACAGGGGGTGAGGGACACTCAGGGCTCCAAGGGGCCCGGCAGCCGGTGCCGTGGCTGAGCCCGTGCGGGGGATGCGGTCGGGGGGAACTGTGCGGGGTTGTGCAGCGGGAGGGGTCCTGCCTCTTGGCGGTCTCTCCCCTCACACCCTGAGGGCCCGGGAGCCCCTGCAGGCCCAGGTGTGCACAGGGGTGTGAGCAACAGGCGTGTGCTGGTACCTGGTTCTTCAACCTCAGCTGGCCAGGTAGGGAGCCAGGGCCCAGCTCTGCCCTGGTCCCTCCGGTCCAGAGGGACGCCCCCCTCCTGTGTGTCTGGCAGACCCCCGCAGGATCTGGAGAGGAAGGAGCCTTTGCAAGAAATCTAATTTTGAGCCCCATTGAAGTCTATGCAAAACGCTACGCGGGACAGGAGGTGACAACGCGCAGCAGCAGTTGCAGGGACAATGGCAGCAAGGCCCATTTATGCACCAACAAAAGGGGGAAACTGCCAATGAATAAATTTCACAGAAATGAGCAAGGCCTGGGCGATGACATTCAGGGGAAAAAAGAAGCGAATTTGAGCAAATGGAAATTCACATGCTCAGGAAAATGGTCTCACAAAGGCGGCAATTTCAAGTTAATTTATGCATTTAGCACAATCACAATAAAGATACAAATGGGTTACTTTCTCTGGGATTAGTAGAGGCGACAAAAACTCCAGTGTGCATGCATGGTGTGCTGTGTGCATGGATGTTCTGTATGCATGTTGGCATTGTGGGCGCACACATGTGCTATGCAGGTATGTGTGCAACAGTGTAACGTGCACGGGTGTGCAGTACACATGTTGCCATACATGCACACACTGTATGTGCTACACATGTGTGCAGACATATGTGCACATGCGTATTGTGTGTGCTATCCACCATAGCTTGCTGTGCATGCATCTGTGTTGTGTGTGCATGCATATGCACGTGTGCACATATGTTGTACATGTGTGTGTTGCTGTGCATGTGTGCATGTATTTGCTCTGAATGTGTGCATTGTGTGTTGCTGCGTGTGTGTCTGTTGTGCGTGCATGACCCCATGTCCCAGTTGCCCCTGGGCTCCAGAGCAGCTGATCCAAGAGCTTCCATTTTCCTCCAGGAGCTGCGTTTCCTCCCAGAACTTCCCCAAATCACTGGCCCAACCAGCGAGGTGCTGACAGAGCCACTGCCCCTGCCTCCCCCCGTAGCCCCCACCCTGCACTGTGCAGAGGACACGTGTTCCCTGCTGTCATGGTGTCATGAGGGCAGTGAGTCTTGTCACAGAGAGAAGACACCTCCGCCCAGCAGCTGCTGGGGACGGGCAGTCCGGTCACTGGTTTCCCTGGGCCCCTGGGAGGAGCCCGGCCCCCCCGGTGGTTTCTGCACCGT
Source organism: Noctilio leporinus (assembly GCA_004026585.1). NCBI lineage: Eukaryota > Metazoa > Chordata > Mammalia > Chiroptera > Noctilionidae > Noctilio > Noctilio leporinus. Next base: position 2,295 of record PVIW01005401.1, read on the forward strand.
CTGGAGGCCCGGGGTGGATCGATCAGGGATGCACAGGCAGCACAGGAGGCTCAGGGGTCCCACTGTCCACTCAAAATGCAGGGGCACTGCCCATGAGCTGAGATGGCCTGGAACCCGGGCTACACTGGGGGCTGCAGCGTCCGGCCCCTGGTGAGGGCGCAGGGGGGACTCGGGTGTAGCTAGAGCTCAGCCGTGCTGTGCATGGCCCGGCTCTGCCCTCATGGCCACCGGGGCCTGTGGCCCGCAGTCTGGCCATGACGCCTCCTGCTGAGGCCTGGACCCCTGTCCCCAGCGAGTGTGCGTCACGTCCAGCTGGGCAGCCACGTGGGCAGCCACGGCCTGTGGCCATGGACCATGAGCCACAAGCTCCAGGTCCTGAAGCTTCAGGAAACGGGGCAGAGCCCACATGGGTGCACCCCCGCCCCCAGGCCCCAGGACTGTCCCCGCACCCGTGGCCCGAGAGGCTGTGCTCGGTAGGCTGTAAGCACCCATCTCCGCCCCTGGTGCTGAGAGGCCAGGTTGCAGTGGGCAGGCCAGGCTGGGAGCCACGCGGGACGCTGCCACCAGGCTGCCTCGGCCCCAGGTGGCCGTCTGGAGCTCGGCACGGAGACCTCGCGCCAGGCGAGTGGCGGTCCTACCGCCGTGAGCCGTCTTCAGGCCTGAAGCAGCGGCCGGCTGAGTCTCGGAAAGACAACCAGGGACCATTTGTGTGCGGCCCCGTCCGGGCACGGCACTAAGCGCTGGCTCCAGAGGGACAGCACGTCCGCCACACTCGGTCAGACACCGGCCCCTGGGCCCTGGCACGTTCACAAGCCTGTGAACCGCCCCCTGTCGGGTCCCCAGCGCTTCACCCCAAGGCCACCTGTACCCACAGCCAGCCCTCCACCTCGGTCCCCAGGTACCTGCTTCCTGTCTGTGCGTTTTCTGGATATTCAATCCATGGACGTAGAATAAGACAACTCAGGGGCTCCGGGATCCGGGCTTCTTTACCCAGGACGTGCTTTTCAGGACCTGGTTCTTCTTTATTGTCCAGAACTGCTCTGCCCTGTGGATAGACCACCTCTCCCTCCCCTCCCCCGGATTCTAGAAGCAGTTGTGTGGTTTCCACCACCACACCCATCGCGTCCCCACTCTTCACCGAGGTCAGGGGCTTGGGGGGATCCCGTCTGCGGACCCCCGAGGTGTGTACTTCACGGACGTCAGGGGCTGGGCAAGCGGATGGCTGGCACTTTACAGACAAGGCAGCGGCGAACTGACTTTACCTACTTCTTTGCATCTCTCTTTATAATTTTTTAGAACAAAACTCCGAAGCGAAGTTTCTAGGTCACTTTCCGCCCATCTCCAGGGTTTTAGCAGACGCGTGACATTGACCTCAAGTGCAGGGCAGGAAGCCCCTCCCAGCTGCGCCAGCGTCCCCCGGAGGCAGGAGTGGGTCTGAGGCAGCGTGAGCCACGTGGTGTCCCGGGAGGGGCGCACACGGCCAGGCCCCGTCCCTCCTGCCGCAGCTGCAGCCGCTCCACACCACCCTGGGACCCTGCGGCATCCCCGACCCTTGCCGTCCCCAGCCTCTCTGCATTTCTGGGGCCACTGTGTCCAAATAAATGACCTTCCAGGTGCCCCAGCTCCAGGGGATCTTCGGGCTGAAGCCGAGTCATTCACAGGTGACGGCACCACGGCCCCCGGACGCCTGTCCAGCTCACTGTGCTGGACCCAGCAAGGGCTGGGTGCTCACCTGGTGCCGGGAGGGGTCCGAGCTATCCCTGCCGCCTCTGCAGGGGCCCCTGTCTAGTCCCCCGCTCTGGGCACTGCCCATGTCCTTCCTCAGCTCGGTCCTTTGCTGATGGATCTGCCACGTGCAGCCAACAGCAGCCCCAGCGCCAGACCGAGGCCCCTGCCAGGGCCGCCCTCCAGCCCGGCGGGCGCCGCAGCCCCTCGCCAACCGCGTCTGTGTCTCCTTCCAGCTGGGCCTGCGCCCCGTGTCCAACAAGGCTCCCCAAGGCTCAGGGGCTGCAGGACTGTGCTGAGCGGCGACTGGCTGGTTCCTTCTGCCTCACAGGAAGGGCCTGGGCAGCGGCCGGACCCTCACACCCCCTGGACCCGTCTGTGCGTCCCTGAGACCCCCCGCCCGGCGCAGAAGGGAGCTGACGGAGAGGGGAGCAGGTGTGGAGATGTGTGGGGGGAAGGGGCCCCAAGGTCGCAGGACACCCTACCCCCTGCAGGGCTACTCAGAGCCTCTGTCCTGCTCCTCCTCCCCTGTTTTCCTCCTAATACATATTTTTATGCTTCTTTCGATAAATGGAAGCTTAACCAAGCCATTCGTTTTCACTGAAAACAAGAAACAAAAAAAGAAAAAAGGAAAAGCACTCAACTGTTCAAAGTTCCACGTGAGCCCTGGCTGGTGGCCCAGTGGGTTGAGCGCTGGCCTGCAGACCGAGGGGCCGTGGGTTCGAACCCCAGTCAGGGCTCAGGCCCGGGTTGCCGGCCAGGCCCCCAGCTGGGGGCGTGAGAGAGGCGACCACACACGGATCTTCCTCTCCCTCTCTTCCTCCCTCCCTTCCTCTCTCTCTGAGAATAAACGAATCAATCCTGATCACATTCCAAACAATGTTGCATAAACAGTATGCTGGTAAATTAAAGACATGAATCCAGGTAGTTGTTTTAAAAAATAAAAGTTCCACGTGGGAGTTTCTCTGGCTTCCTAAGCCGGTCGGGTGGGCAGCTGGTGGCCTCTGTCAGGGGGACCATTCCGATGGGCCTCCAGGGTGCTCCTCTGTCTGCTCCCCCTCTCCTCCGGGGGTCCCTGGCCCTGCAGCGAGGAAAGGGGGCTGGAGCCCGGCCACGCGCCTCTCCTGGCCCTGAGTGACCCACCCCCGGGCGCTGTGGCGGCTGAGCGCCGCCCAGATGACCGGCCAGCAGGTCCGGTCCCCCAGCCTAAGCAGGAGGACTGGGCTCAGGAGACGGAGGGCAGCCTGTCTTCCAGGTGTGGGGGCAACGGACACCTTGTTTGGGGCTGGAATTGCCCCCCTGTTGACTGGCTGCTGCGTCTGCCGCTCCCAACGGGGCCGCAGGACGTGACCCCAACGCGGCTAATTGACCAGCAGCGATGACCCCACCATCCACTGCCGCGAACCCGAGATGAAGTGAAACCTCTGTTCGCCTGAGCCGGTCTGTCAGTAGCCGTTAACGGTTCCCCGGGAAAGGCCGCACGTGCAGCGGCTGAAAGTCCCCTCCGCGTGGCCTGGCGTCCTGAGCGCCGGGTTCCATTAGGGAATTAGTGACACGGGCCGGGGCTGGTGGAGCTGGGGCGGCCCTGGGCCCCGCTGGACACGCAGGGCTGCTCCAGGCTCAGGGCCCGGAGGGGCCGCAGGAGGGACGCGCAGGACACCCGGAGGTGGGGACCCCAAGGGGCAGAGGGCTGTGCTGCGGGGCCAGGCTCTGGGCAGGCTTGGGTCGTCCCAGAGCAGGGCCGCCTGCCTTCTGGGGGCGCAGGAGGACACACGCTGCCCACCGCAGCCAGTCCACCCCCACCTGCCGCTTTGTCACACGGACGGTGTCACGTCTCTGCGCTGCTTCTGCTCCTGACCCTGGAGGCCTGGGTGCCCCACACATTTGCCGCAGGTAGGGGGTGGGTTGTCCCCTGTCCCCACACTTTAGGGAGCGAGGGGCCCACGTTCGAACTGGCCGTGGTCTCCGTGTCCTCCCTCAGTCCCCCCACCACCTCTAGTGTCCATAGGTGGGCAGGAAGGTGGCCCCACTGCCCAGGAAGCCGGGATCAGCTCACAGGAGGCCCACGGGGACGGGCTTCCCGCTGCTCTTCCAGGCCTGGGGGGCGGGTTGGGGGCCCAGGCCAGCCTCCTGTTCACAGGTCGGCTCTCACCCTGGCCTGCGACCTCGTCCCTAGGGAAGACGGAGCCACATGGCCGCCAGCAGGACGGAAGGACATTGTCCCTGGGGTCCTGAAGGTGCGTCTCGAAATAGTCACTTTTCACTGAGAACAGTCACCCTGGGGGGGTATTTTAGTATTAAACTTACATGTCACATTGTTCTTCATAGTTTTGTAGTTCTGGCTTAGCCTTGCTTTGCTTACTTATAAATATCCCTGGTCCGGGGCCGGGCCGGAGCCCCCAGCCCGGGCACCAAAGCGGGGGCTCCCACGCACGTCCGCCGGGAAGACCACCTCCTGGGCCCTCAACACCCCTGTATGGATTTAAAAGAAGACGCAGGCAATGTCTGCTTTCAGACCACAACGGAATGAAACCAGAAATTCGTAAGAGAGGCAGCTGGGAAATCTCCCCAACCACTTGGAGGTTAAAACAGGTACCTCTGTTTTAACGGGGGGACAGCACCCCCGTCAAAGAAAAGTCCCAGGAAAACGATAACGTATTTCGCCCTGAAGAAAAGTGAAAGTGCCCCTTGTCAAGACGTGTGAAATTCCGTGGAAGCTGGGCTGGGGGGGGAGCTCCAGGCTCCGCAGACGTGGAAGAGAGGCAAGGCCCCCCACCCCTCGGCGGGTTCCCTCTACGGCTGAGAGTAAAGACAGCTGCCCCTGTCCCCGTGGTTTCCAGCGTCACAGTGGCATTTCAGGGTGACCCTGCGGAGGCGGAGGTGCGGCGTTCCTTGTCCACCTCACTGTCCCCCACCCGCACACGGCTCGCAGGAGACACCCCAGCCTCCTCTCTGCCCCGCGCATGTACGTTACCTGCATTTCACGGGTTTTACTCTTGGCATCAGGACGTCCAAGAAGGGTGACAGCCGACATCTGTCATCGTACCTGTGAGACGCTGCAAAAATGTCATCTCCACCTTATCTCACCTATGACAACAGACCTCTGCATCACGGCGTATCATTTTGCAGGAGGCTCCGCGTATACAGCGATCGTGTCTGTTGTAAAGATCGCAGTCAGCGCTGGATTCACAGCGGAAAGTGAACCGCGTGCTCATTATTTTATTTTATTTTTCACTTGATGTTTTGTATTGCCAGTCTAGCCCCTCCGCGAAATTCCAGCCTCGTAGAATAAATATGCAGGGCGGGCAGGAGTGGGTGCGCGGTCGCGCGTTTGTAAAAACCGAGTTTATTCTTGTACTATGATTTATTTATTACCGTATCATGTTCCACATGAGCGGCGGTAAACCTGTGTTTGCCCCACCCGGTGTTGCCGGGGTTGATCACACTCTCGTCACTCCCTGTCCCACCCTGAATACAGACACAAATTGGTGCTTTTCGCACCCGGTGGGCTTTACCCACTGAGCGTTCTCCTAGGTTGAGTTATTATTGCAATTACGATTAGCACCATGAGATTAAAAGCTCACGGCTCTATTATGCATCTGGCAAATAATTAGTAAACATAAACCATTATTTTTCAAAAATATGCATCTCATCACACGCTAAGTGAGGCTTCTCCCCGCCTCACCATCAGGCCCCTGTGGTGACAGAGGGTCCAAACGAGCTGGCGTCAGCCTCCACTTTGGTCATTAGTTTTTCATGTGAAGGGCGGAGGACCTGCTCCGCTCACGGAGGAAAACAAAGGGCACTTTGTCACGACCCGTGCCCCGGGCTGGGGGGGAAGCGTGCTACCTCGTGGCTGAGCTCCCCACCTGCACGCGGGGTCCCCTCGGGATGGCCTGTCCCTCCAGGGGCTCCCTTCCCCGGCCTCCCTGCCCGCTGGGGACTCCCAGGCTTCCAAGGCTGGACCACAGAAGGCGACAGGAACCTCCTCACAGCCCCCGGGGGTGGCTGGTACCCCAAACCCGGAGGACAACAGAGTCGGTGAGGAGTGGGGGGCTGACGGCTGCCCCAGGGCCGGCCTCAGTCGCCTGGAAGCCACTGGGGGACTCTGAGAGCCACCGCCCAGCTGAGCCCAGTGCCCCGGGAGGGGCAAGGACAGCGGGACTGGGGCTGCCGGGAGCCACTAGGGATGGGAGTGGGCTACAGGTGATGGAGGGGCGGACCGTGCTAAGCCCCCGTGGGGACTGCGCACCCCAGAAAGAAGAACGAGGACACCTGCTCAACGGTGGCTCACCAGGCTCACGGGTCAAAAAGCAGAGCCTGCGGCCGTCTGGGCACAGGGCCACGGGTGCAGACGCCCATCAGGACCGGCTGCCCTGGGTGACCACCTGCTCTGGTCCTGCCACAGCAGCATCCCTGGTGCACGGCCTGGAATCCCGTTTCAGCCAATAGCATGAGGCCTTGGAGCTCTGCAGCTCTGACCAAGGGGAGCAGCTCTAGCCTGGCCAACCAGGACAGTGCAGTGAGGGTTCCGAGTCCTCATTTGCATGAGAACGGACCAATCAGGGGCCAAGGGTGGGGACTTGGTTCTATATAAGCCAGCTGCCCGCTGCCTTGAGGAACCACTTTTCCTTTCCCCAAGGGGGTTGAGTGTTTCCCCAGCTGAAGCTGAAACCACAAATGTGCCAATGTCCCTTTCTGGAGCAGACCAGTGCAGACTGGAGCAGACTGGAGCAGACCAGTGCAGACCGGAACAGACCAGTGCAGACCGGAGCAGACTGGAGCAGACCAGCCCAGACCAGCGCAGGCTGGAGCAGACCAGCCCAGACCAGCCCAGACCATCGCAGGCTAGAGCAGACCAGCACAGGCTGGAGCAGACCAGCCCAGACCAGCACAGGCTGGAGCAGACCAGCCCAGACCAGCACAGGCTGGAGCAGACCAGCGCAGACCAGTGCAGACTGGAGAAGACCAGCCCAAACCAGTGCAGGCCGGAGCAGAGCAGAGCTGACTAGCCAAAGAGGGGTCTCTCCTGAGAACTACCCCACCCCGGAGCCCCCTTGGAGTGGCAGCGCAGCAAATAAAGTTTCCTTCTTCACCGAACCCCAGTGGGGGCCTCCTGTTGGTGTTGAATTGACGAACAACCTTCAGTGGACAGGATCTATAATCTGATATTATAGCTTGAAAATGAAAATTGATCTATCGTTAAATTATTAAAACTAAGTTGCTACCAAGACGACTTCAAATTTTTATACTTCGCGTGGCAGTCGGAGTTTAGCTGAAAGAAAAAATTTAAAACCTGCCGGAATGTGCAAAGTTACTTGTTCCGCAGCCGTTAGAAATTCCCTTCTTTTCCCTCCTTCAAAACCAACAGTATTTGAAGCTGCGTTTTTGTTGCAGAACAAGGGTCAGAAAACCTCAGCCTACAGCTGCCTTGTTTTCATTTTTTGCGTTTTCTCACCTGGCCCTTCAGCCAGAAGTGGGTTTCCAAAGGGTCCGGCGGACAGTGAACACGTGACAGGCGGCACGGCCAGGGTGCGGACCACCAGTCCCGCCACGGATCAGCCCAGGGTTTTGGTAGCAGGTTCTCTGATTTTGCCGGAAAACACTTTATCTTTCCTTTTTCTCATGAACAGTGGTTGTCACGTTATTGAGACGCCTTTTTTCCAGCCCTTCAGGGGTGTCCGTCCAGCGTCCCCCGGCTTCTGCCTCCCCCGCTGAGGCCTCGGCCATCCGCGGGTCTCCCTGCTGTGGGGGTGCATGTCTTGGTCCCACGCTTTTTTCAATTCTCACCCTGTGGCCTTTGGTCCTTCAACTGCTTTTCCTGCTCGTTTTTCTCCTGCTGTTTTCACGACAAGGTCTCCATCCCCGTGTGGGGTCCATGTCTGTCCCCAGCATCTCCGCTGACTCACATTTCCAGTTTCTTTCTGGTGCGACAGTCAGCCCAGGCCGGGTCTTGACACCCCTCCCCACACGGGTCCCGGCCCCCCCCCCGGGTCCCAGTCCTCTTCAGCGGCCGTTTTGCCAACTCTCTGTAAAAAAATGCAATTTTTTTTCCCTTTTTTGCCCTTTTCACAAATTCGTCCTGTTATTTTAGCAGTTTTCCTGAATCGGCACTAGGTTTCTGACGTCCTCTTTTCGGTACTCGGTAAAACATTCCAAGTAAAATTTTATAGATTTCACGCTCTGCGTCTGGCCTGCGCCGCGGGCGTCCCTGGGGTCCTTGGGGCCGCGAGCGCCCCGCGTGCCCTCACTTGGGATGGGTCACCCGGGCAGCCTGCGCCCCGCCTGGGAGGAGAGGTGCCCTCAGGGACACGCGCCTTTGCTTCGGCAGGCGGCCCGACGCTCTGCAAATCGAGAAGCTGTTTAACCTCATTTCTTGTCATTTCAGTGTCACAAGACGTGCGGGTGGCAGGGAGGCAAGTGCCTGCTGACCGGGGTGGCCGGCCAGGGTCACCTCCCTTCACCCCGTCTCGTCCCATCTCCCCCCCGCCCTCTGGCTGCGTTCTCAGCCTTGGAAGACACGCCCACTCCTCAGGCCCAGGGCGGCTGCCGGGCAGCGCCAGGCACCCAGCTGGTGCCCCTGCCCTGGAGGACACTGGCCTGTGGGCCGCTGGGGTTGGCACGCAGCCCGAAGCCCCGGCAACTTCCAGGAAAACAGCGTTTCTATTGCTGACCCTCTGCCCTCTGGTCCTTGAGGGCCTGCCCCTTTGATTAGACCTCAGCCAGCATTTCCAGGGACATTGAATGTCGTCTGGGGCTTTCACCACCTCTGGGAGGGTAGGGTATCCGACTCCAGTGCCCCTGCGCCCCGTCACTGAGGGGCTGTCTCCGGCCACTGAGGGTGGGGCCATCCTGGGGCTCGCACCCCCTTTTGTCCCAAAAGGGGGCCAGCCTCTCCCCACCTCTGCAGCCCGTGGCCGGCCCTGTCTCCCGCACCAGCAGGGCATGGGGGCCGACACAGCCATGTCGCGCTGGGTGCTGGGTGCTGGGCTCAGGGAGGCAGGGCAGGCGGTCACCACCCTGCAGAGGGGCCTGTGGACCCCGGGCAGGCGGGTGGGCAGGGGCCTCTCTCCCGGAGAAGGTGTTTGGTGGGGAATGTGGGAAGGGAACCGCTTGGGCAAAGGCCGGGCACCAGCAGGACTGTGTGGCGGGGCCCCTGGAGGGGCGTGGAGGGAGGGGTGGGAAGAGAGGACCAGCACCACGCGGCCAGCGTCCGCTGTGAGCCGGGGAGACCGGCCATCTGCTGCTGCCCCTCGGGGACAAGGCCTGCCTGCCGGCCGGGGAACCGGGCTGGAACCTCGAAACCTGAGGCCACGTCCACGTCACTCACCCACCCGACGCGATGACTCCGTGGACGGACAGCGGCTGGAGGTGTGGCTGCCACACGGGTGCCGGCGCTGCTGCCACTCCCGCCGCCCCCTGGCCAGGCCCCTGCCCTCCCCTGCGCAGTGATGGGGAGACGTGGGTCTGGGGCGATGCAGGCACCCGGCCGCCCCGCTCAGAGGGGCAAGGGCCTGACTCAGTGTGGCCGGCGGGTCCTGGCGGGGGGCCCGTCAGCGGCGTCCAGGGCTCCTCCCTCCCTGGTGGCTCCCCTGTCGGGCAGGCAGCCCCACCCCAGCCGCCCCGGCCTGGGACCAGCTCTGGCCACTGGGATGCAGCAGCGTGAGCCCAGGCGAGACCACACCTGCGAGGGACACCCAGTCTCCTGCCGCCAAGCCGGTGCTGGGGAGGCCCGTCCAGACCCGGTCCAGGCCCCATGCAGGGAAACGCGCCCCCCCTCTGGCAGAGCACGGGGGGGCCCCAACTTGGACTTGGCAGGTGGGCTCAGTGCCGGTGCAGTGAGTCCCGTGGAGTCACTTACCGAAGGACGGACGGCTTGTGAGACAGCGAGTTTCCTTGTTTAAGCCACAAGGTTTGGGGATGATGCGTCCCCGACCACAGGAGCAAGAGGGGCACCCGTGCCTGGGGCTCCCCCTCCTGCCTGGACCCCTAGGGACACGCAGGGAAGCCCTGAAGTGCGGCAGACGCTGCTCCACAGCCCTGACCTCCATGACAGCAGGAGGGGTGGGGGGCTGCACCCCGAGTCCGCAGCCTGAGGCTGGGGGCGGCGTGGCAGGGAGGGTCCGCGCCCGGGAGGTGGCAGGACACCCCCAGAGGACCCAGCAGCCGCCCCCAAACCCTGGCCGGGGCCTCCCCCTCCCCCGTCTGTCTGCAGCTCAGCCCACAATGGGAGCTGACAGAAATGCAAATGAGCTTCTAAAGGAAACAGCAAAAGTGGCAATTTTTCTCATTTAATCTTCCGATGGGCTGCCTGTCTCTGGGAGCACAGCCTCATTAGAATTCGGAGACTAATTTCGTCCATCAACACGAGATTATTGGTTTGCGTGAGGCTGGGGGCTCCCACCCGGGGGGCTGTCCCTGGGCTCCCTCGGCACCCACGGGAGAGAAGCCGGGGGACCCGGTGGCCTGCAGGACCGCCAGCTGCAGCCTCTGAGCCGGGTGCCCCGGGCCTGGCTGCCCGAGGGGAGCCCCCCGGACTCCCAGTCCTGCCAGGCTCTGTCCAGGCGGAGCGGCCGGTGCCCATGGGCACTCAGCCCAGCAGCCCTGGTCTGGGCCCGCGGAGGAAGGGTTCCCACGACCCTGGGGCCACGGGGCCCCTCCACCAAGCACTCCAGGCTGGGGAGAAGGGGTCACCCATCACCTCACTCTGGCCCAGGCACCTTGGGAAGCACAGCACCCCCGTTCCTGGTGATGGCGCCTCTGGGACACCTGGACCCCTGTCCCGTGGGGGCTGGGGCTCCAACCCAAGTCCTGGTTCCAAAATCTGAGTCCCTGTTGGGCCCGACATGGGGTCCTGGCGCAGGTGAGAGCGGGGAGCACAGCAGACAGGATGCGCGTCCCGTGCGAGTCACACATCAGCACGTGAATTGTCACAACTGCGTGTCCCCTGCCCGGGGTGTGTGAGGGAACCACTGTAGGTAGAGGGGACTGAGGGCCGCGGTCCTGCACCTCTAACCTCGACACAAAGTCCGTTTCCCAACAATGGAAGCGAAGAGCAGCCCCTGTAACAAGTGCCGCCTGGGCCAGACCCCCAGTCGGGGTGAGTGGCTCCCCGCAGGGCAAAGTGGGGGCCGTTCCCAGTCCTGCGTCTCTGCTTGTTCCCCGCGGGCTCCCGGGTGTTCAATTCCTCGTGTCCCAGGTCGGAGCTCTGACCTCTGCGCTGTTCCTCGTGCTGTTCCATCCCCCAGGTTGCCTGGCACCTCACAGCTATCCTGCCCCCCGAAAGCTGGCCTGAGCCCCGGGTTCCCGCAGCAGCTCTGGGTGGTTCCCTGGGGCCCCAGGCCCCAGGGTGGCCTCCGGGTGCAGTTGAAGGTCTGAGATTCTGGGATACCTTGCCCTGTGGGGACAGCAGAGGAACCAGGGTGCGAAGAGAGACCACCCCGAAAGAGGGGGCCCTGCAGCGGGGTTCCCTGGATGGGGCCTGGGGCCCACGCGCCACCAGCAACAGGCTGTGGCTTCCATCCACACAACAAAAAGGAGTCTTTCCTTGTGAAGGGCCTCCTGATGTGGGCCACACGGACTTGGGGGCCCGTGACCCCAGGAATCACACGCTTGCTGTCCCCAGGGAGTGCCCGGCCATCGCAGGGTCCGAGGGGGAGGGGCGGGGCTGCCTCCCCAGGGGAGCTGACACCCTCCGTTCCCGCAGGGCAGCCCCCGCTGGTAGCGCTGGTGATGTCCTGGCCTTGAACCGTTCACTCCTGAGTCCATTCACCTCGCTGGGTCCCGGGGTGTGACAGCGGCTCTGTCCCCAACTTTGAAAGCAGGGCTGGGGACACCCTGGAGGGGCTGCTGGCCTCTGCTCCCCCGTCCAGGCAGGTCCTGAGAGCCCCTGACTGGAGGCAGTGGACACTTGAATGGCTTCATAAACCTTCGAAAAGATGCTCAAACTCAATCGTCATCAGAGGTGCGCAAATGAAGTGACAAAGCGCAGGGTGACACTTCCCATTCGGCAGAGCACAGGGGGCCGGCCGGCCCGTGGGGGGCAGACGCCCCGTTTCCTGGGCGGCTCAGCACTGAGGACACGCCCGGGGCTGCCCTGCGTGTCGTGGGCCCCTCCCACCCGGGGTCCTCCTGCAGCGGGGGGGGGGCTGCCCAGCCCCCGTGTCTGCTCCATGTTGTTCCCTCCAGGGACCGCGGTCGGGAGGCGTGAACACGAAGACGCCGTCACTGATCAGGACCCGCGTCACCTCCAGCCACCATGCCTGTTGGGGTGTCCCCCAAATTCACCTGGTGAGGCCCTCGCCCCCAGGGCTGCGGAACGTGCAGTATTGGGGAGAGGTTTTCAGAGGCGGGTCCCCATCCACCATGACCCGTGTTCTGCCAGGAAGAGGACGTCAGGTCACAGACGCACACGGAGGGGCCGATGGGAACGTGAGGAGGAGGACGTGGCACCCCCAGGCCCAGGGGCGAGGCCGAGGGTGGAGCCAGCCCGCCTGCACCCTGACCTCGGTGCCCAGTCCCCAGACGGAGGGCCACAGCCGCCTGCTGGCCAGGAGCCCGGGCTGTGGCATTTCCCCGGGGCCACGGCCGCCTGGCAGCCCTGCAGGCTCCGCCCGGCCCAGCTCAGCCTCGTTCTTCATGATGGTCCCCTTTCCTTCCGCTCCTTTCTTTCCTTCTCAGCTGAGTCCTGTGGCCACGTTGTCATTGTGATGGTCAGTTCTGTGTCAGCCTGACCCGGCGAAGGGACAGCTGCAGGCGGGCGAGCGTCGTTCTGGGAGGGTCTGGAGGCACCGGGCGTGGTGCTGATGGACGGAGTCACGAGCTGCCCTCCCACGTGTGAGGGGCTCTCCCAGTCCATCGAGGGTCCGAGTTCAGCGAAGAGGCCGAGGGTGGGAGGATCTTTCTGCTTGAACTGAGACAGCGGGTCACCCTTCGGGTCACGGGGCACCTGGCTCTAGGCTCCCACGCCAGGCTGGGACTCACCGTCCTGTCTCATCGAGCTCTTAGGTGGCTGGAGCGGGACGGGGCCACCACAGGGCCACCACGGGGCCACCACGGGGCCACTGTGTCTCCAGCGTGCGGACGGCCGGGAGCCGGTCTCGCCTGAGGCCTCCGTCCCTACGTCCATGTGCCGCCGCCGGTCCGTCTCTGCTGCACGGTGGAGGGCAGCTCTGCCCGGGCCCTGTGCCCCGGTGACAGCACATGGCACCCGCTGGGAGGTGAGACCTCGCCTGTGACGTCTGGCTGGCTGGGTGGGGGGCAGCTCCCGCCTGTGTGCCCCGACGCGCCTCTGTAGCCGCCGTCTCTGAAACGGGTGCTGCGCGGGTCAGACAGGCGGCCCGGGCCCCCACACCCCACTTGCCCGGCACCTCTCTTTCTGGCCACTCCCTGGCCTGGGGAGACGGCCCCTCTGGTCACGGAGCAAGAAGGGACGCCCGCAGGAGCGCCCCCCGAGCCCACCCCGCAGCAACTGCTGGGCAGGGCCGGAGGGCAGACCCGGGCGGCCAGTCTGCCTTTAATCAAGTTGCTCAGAGAATGTTGCCAAGTCCAAGGTCACAGGAGAAGAAAGGCAAACGGTCCATTTTATGATTTTACATCGGCCACCATCCCACGGATGGACCCTTCTCCCGCGTCCACCCCGACGGGCGGGGGAGCAGCACCTGCCCTTGCCCCTCACGGCCTTTCCCCGCGGCTGGGGCTGGTGCCGCTGGCCCCTGGGCTGGTCCGTCCGGGACCCCCTCTGCTCCCCACTGCGCAGGGTCCCCCCAGGTCTGGGCCCTGCAGCAGCCAGTGACCTGTGACCCCTGGCTCAGCGCAGCCTCTTCTGCCTTGAGCCTCCCGCGTCTCCGTTCCCCGGAGGGGCAGCCAGGCCTGCAGGGTCCCCAGTGCCCAGCATCCATCACCCACTGGTCTGTCACCACCCCTGGGACCCTGCAGGTGTCCACCCCTACGTCCTGGCTGACCGGTGCTCCTGCTGCACGACAACATGGTGTCAGCCCAGGACACATGGAGCCGGGTCTGCCGCCGGGTCTCTACCTCAGGGCCTGAGACAGGGTGAGCAGTCCCCCACCCTCGCCCCTCCAACGCAGAGCCCGGGGCCCCGCCTCCTCTCTGAGACGCGCCGGGAGCTGTTACAAATGTCACCACAAAGGCGGCTGCCGTCTCCGGTGATGCAGATGACCACGAGGAGCACGAGAAGGGAGTGGCTTTGCAGTGACACCCCCACATCACCCCCAGGACCGCGTGCGCCCAGCGCACCCACCGCGTCTGCAACAGCCACGTTCCTAGAGCCGTGGAGACGGACAGACAGACCCACCCCAGCCGCAGGACCTGGCTGGGGTGGGCGTGTTGGTAAATACACAAGGGGCCACCCCACCTCTTTCCCAAGTCGATGGCTGGGGCCCGGGCGGCGGGACTCTGCGGGGGCGTCAGCGTCCTCTGAGGGGGCAGGCAGCGCACGGACGCTGACGGGAGTGGCCACACGCCGGCTCAGCACACGGACACCAAGAGCAGCAATGTGAACTTGATCAGACCGCAAACCAAGGACTAAGAGACCTTCAGGCCAGCGTGGGGACCTGCCCGCAGACCCCGGTCCCCCCCCACGGACACCGCTCAGCGGGGCAGGAACCGGGTTTGCACACACAGGCTACAACCACACACGTGCTAACATACACACACGCTACAACCACACATATGCTACAACCATGCACTCCTATGCCACAGCCACACACCACATGAGCCTGGCATGTCACTCGCACACACACACGCACATACATGCACACGGAGGGTGGGCGAGGCCGGGCAGTCGGGCCGGGCGGGTGCACTGCATGCGTGGCCCACGCAGAAGCGGCTGCGGAGGAGTCCGTGTCCGTCCCTCCTAAAGCTGCTCTGGCTTCGGCAACCCCCTTCTACACGGACCGGCTTCCAAGGGGCTGCGGGGACCCCACGCCCAGGCGCCAGGGAAGACGCGGCCGCTTCCCTCTGTTCTTCCAGCCGCTGGCACACAGCACCGCTCGCGGGTGCATTTCCTGCTGAAGGTGGGGCAGGTGGCAGAGCCCTGGGAACGAATTTGTCACGATAGGTGGGCGGACCTCACCAGAAACACGTCTGGAAAAGTATCAACTCAAAAAAAAAAATTGGCCCGGAGGGAGACGGAGCTCCCGCACAGACCGGTACGCAGTGAGGAAGCAGCATCAGGGTTTTCAAGTCCACCCGGCCCGTAGTTCCCATTTAAAGAGGCCATGGGTGGGTTGATGGGTGACTTTTACCAAATCGTCAATGAACAGGCCATTCCAATTCCATCAAGGATTTTCCAGACAATAAAAACGAAAGAACTCCTTTTACGAGGTGCGTGGAACCTCGAGCCCAGCCAGGCGAGAGCCCTGGGAGGCAGGAAAATGGCAGGTCGGTATCATTCACAGGCATAGATTTTAAAAAATCAATCAGCGTATGAACGGTTCCAATTCCGTAATGCATTAAAAATTGCTCACGACCAAACTGGGTTGTCTTAGGAGGAAGAGGACGCGTGAACACCTCACGCTATAATTCACCGCCGGTCGGCGTGCCCGCGGGAAAAGCGCTTTTCAGAAACGGGTCCCTGTTTTTGACCATGAGCGGGGCCTGGGCACGGGCTACCGACCGGCAATGCCGGATCCCAGGTGGAATGTCTGGACGCTGCGCTCTCTACAGTTTGGGACAAGTTAAGAAACCTGAGGAAGACAGGGAAAAGGAATCGTACGAAGATGAGAAAGAGAAACCCCGTCCTGACGGTTTGATTGTATCGACAGAGAGCTTAGTCAGGTGGACAGAGGCCCCCCGGAGTTTCTCCGTGTGGAAAGAAAGGGGGTGGCTGTCCGTCCACGGAGGGGGCGTTAAGGTGGGGACCCACCGAGAGACGCGGAGGTCCGTCTCCGGAAGGTCTCAGTCGCCGACGGAGGGCGCTTTCCCACCTTACCCCCTAAATTCAGAGTCTCCTGAAATTCTAAGGAGACTTTGGGTGGAGGGGGGCAGGCTGAAATGAAGACCTATCGTGCCTCACACGACTCCCCCGGGAAGGCGAATAGAAGGGTGGGTGCAGGAGGGACCCGAAATGCTCACCCCAGTACCTGGCAGAAGCCCAGGAATGACGTCACCTGGATCCGAAGGCAGAAATGTGATTTGCCATAGGTTGGGTCACCGCAGAGAGATGAAAGCTAGACCTGGATGATAAGGCGTGCGATACTTACCATGCGTATTTTCAAGAAGATTTTACTCATTATTTTCCGAGAGAAGGGCTGGGAAGGGGGCAGAGAGGGAGAGGGACATCCGTGTGTGGTTGCCTTTCACCTGCCTCCTGGAGACCTGGCTGGAGACCTGGTTCTGTGCCCTGGCAGGGGCTCGAACCAGCGACCTTTGGGTTCGCAGGCCGGGGCCTCATCCCCTGAGCCACCAGCCAGGGCCGATCATGCACACGCATAACAAAAGAGCTTCCAAACTTGGAAAGAATAACAAGCCGTCGCTGGAGAGGGGTGGTTAAATGACATCCTCAGCAGAAGCCAGGCGGAAAGAAAAGACCAGCCAAGCAAAGGCACTTAATTTAAAGGGGGAGAATTCAGCAAGGAGCACGTAAGACGTGTCGGCATCTCTCCCAGGCCCACGGAGAAAAGGCACAAGGACCCGTGACGTGCTTTCTGTTCCGCTGATGGCCGCTCACGTCTGTATGGATTCCTGGCCCCTGTTTGCACCAGGGTCACCCGGAGGCGCTTTCTAGTGTCTTGGAGGAGAAGCAGAGCCTCGCCCTTCAGACCACACGGTCCCTCCCCACACCGGCTGCCAAAGCTCCGGGATCGTCCAAGTCGATATTGAAATGAACTTGAATGCACGTGAACCTAAACTTCCCTGCTCAGTTCACGAGCTGTTGAGACCGTATTTCCAAACATTCGGGAATTGTTCGGACCTTACTTTCTCGTTGATTTCTAAGCCCATCTTGTGCTCAGAGAGTCTCGTCGGCATAATTTCCGTTCTCGGGCTTTGCTGAGATGGGCTTTCGGTCCGTGTGGTCGCATCTTGCTTTGTCTCCCAGGGGTCTTGAACGGCTAGCACACGTTCACACGGTGTGCACGTTCATGAATTGCTGCGAGGAACGAAGACCCATCCAATGGGGGCAGAACCGCGCTGGAAAGGAGTTTGGCAACTGGAAGACACACAAGTGTACCCCTACCCTGCGTTTCAGTCATTCTCGGCTGTTTGGAATGTTCTAGAAATGTCAATGGGACATTGGCCAATATTGTCCAATTTTCTGCTCATTTATTCCACCCGCGGTAGGCGGGGAGCAACGAAATCTCCGTGGCTCCTGGTTCAGGTGTTCACCTCCTCCGGGAGCTCCAAGAGGTTTTGCTTCCTATGCTTGGCCCTTATTTGGAGGCAGAAGTGCCTAAAAATGTCCTGACTCCATCTTCCTCCTGGAGCACCATTTTCCCGTTATCGTGTTTAGGTTGCAGTCATGTCACGGGTCTGAAGGCCCCGTGTTGTCTGATGGTAACCACCCACTATTTTGAGAGCAGATTCCCTGTTTTTACTGTTTTCCTGGGGCATCTTCGTCCTTCCGCATCCACCCCTCATGCATCTTTGGGCTCCAGTTCTCTGCTTAAAGAATGTTTTCTTCGTGCTGCTTTGCCCGTCGGTCCATGCCGGCTCCCGACGGGTGTGTTTATTCCATGTCCCTTCGGCGTGACTCCAGGCAGGTCGGGCTCCGTGGCCACTTGACAGCTCCTAGTCCACCGTCTGGTCTCTTTCTCCCTCCGCAGCTTCCTCCCCGGCCTGTGTCTGAGCTCAGCACACTCGGCGCTTCCACGGAAACTTCTTTGCGTGTTGTTTTCGTGGCGGTCCTGTGGGCTCAAGGATCCGGATCAATTGAAGGTTAATGTTCCTGGAAGAATCGGGACATCATGGCAGAGCGTGTTCGGCATTCATGGTTCGTCCTTGGAACCACGTGCCGTGACGTGGAGAAAAACGCCACCGCTGTCCATTTCAGCGGAACAACCCGGTTACCACGTGTGTCCCCACGGACCGCCCGTGGCTGGGCACACGCCTCCTTCCCCCTGTTCCTGCGCCGGCCGCCTCCGGCCGTGAGCTTCCTCCGTTCTGCTTCCCGGGGGTCCTCCCTTCACCTCCCGTTGGAAGGGCAGACCTGCTGCAGCCCCGTGGGTCCCCTCGGTGCCTTGGCCCCCACTGCTCGCCCGCCTCCCCCAAGAGGGCCCCACCCACGGCTCCGTTACACGGACATTTTCCTGTACCGGCGCAGCCCCCAGGGATTTAGGACCCCCCCCGCCCCGTTGTCATTAGCGGGAAGTTTGCGAACCCGAAGCGGAAAAGGACGTGTAATTAGTTAAAAGCCAGAGGCTCCTCCCCTCCCTGTGGCTGACGGTGCCCAGCCCGCCGGCAAGCGGGTCCATCGGAGGAACAAGACGGACAACGGGGCCAAATCCAGTTCCTTAGCGAGCCTGGTGCACCCACAGTTCAGGACGGTGCGCTGGGTGGGGTCAGGCGGTGGCCCTGAGCAGCCGCCCGGTCACGACCCCATCCGACGGGAGGTCACGTGTGTTCACGCTGCTTCCGTGGAGGGGGCGGCCTCTGCAGGGAGGGGACCGGGGCCTGAGGGGGGCCGTCTTCCAGGCCGGGCACGGGCGCTCAGAGAGGCCGGCACCCGGGGGCGCCCAGGGCGCACGGCAAGGTCTCTGCATGGAGGTCAGCGTCCTGGGCCCACACACGGCCGGGTCTCGCTCCTGGAACGAAGCCCCGAGTCTATCCTGTGACCTCCTGTCCCCCGTGGGGCAGAAGGGAACCCACTGCGGGTGGCAGGGCTCCACTGGCGCCCACAGTCTGCAGGGGCCACCCGCACCCTGGGCTTCTGGGCTCGGCTGTCTCAGCCCAGTGAAGAGGGTCCCCAGCGGGCCGTGTGCTCAGAGCCACATGCGAGGCAGCTTCCCCGGGGCGGCAGCGGGTGGGCCGCGCCTTCCGGACGGCGCACCTGCCCCCAGATCTTGCAAGCCCATGGGGCCGTCCCACCTGCCGGGCTGGGCCAGACCTCGTGCTTCCGACGGGTCCTGGAACCCCTGGCCGTGGGGCTGTGGGGCTGCCACCCCTGGGCGCCGGGACAGCAGGGAGCAGAGCCCACAGGATGGGCACCCCTGTGAACCTCTCTTCCCCGGTCAGCGAGTCAGGGGAGCCGCCAGGCAGGCCGAGGGGGCCTGAAGGGGGCGAGAGGACCTGTGCCCGGGGAGGGGGGCTGCTGTCCCGGGCCACCGCCAGGGCCGGATCCTGTGCTGAGACGCCCGGATGCTGCTCCCTCCCGCTCCCCCTCCCCGAGCCCCCACCCCGGGCTGGAAGCCCACCCCTGCCTCTCCCACCGCCTGCTCCAGCCACGCACCGTGCTGGCCTCCCAGGGTCTCTCTGTCTCTGTCCGCATGGCCGGGTCCCTCCTGCCCCACAATTTCCCCTCCCTGGGCCAGGCTGACCCTGAAGGAGGGCAACGCCGTAACCTTCCTCAGGCGGCCAGGCGGGGCCTGGGCACCAGTCCTGCCTGGAGCACGGTGCCCACTGTCAGCTCCAGTCAGCAGGACGGGCCGAGGCGAGGTCCAGCCTGGGGAGGGACGTGCGGAAGTCCCTGTTCTTGTCCCTGAGACCCGCACTGGGAGCCTTTGGGAACTTCTGGTTCTTACATCCGCAGGGCCTTTGAGACGTGCGCTGTCCGTGGGCACCAGCTGCTCAGGGTGACGGTCAGCTTGGTGGCTTCGGGCAGAGGGCCGTGTGCGGCCTGGAGGACAGCCAGGTGGAGGCGTCTCCCTCCTGTGTCCAGGCACCGAGGCTCTGTCCACCGCAGCCAGGAGCACGTGCAGGGCAGGTGGCATGTGATCGTCCCCGGAGCAGCCATGTGATCCTCGGGCCTCTGCTCCACCCAGGGGTCCTCCCCGCCGAAGGTGGGCAGCAGTGACCTCTGTCCTGTTTGCTGGCTGAGGAAACTGAGGCCCGAGGCTCCCACTGGCCAGCAGCACAGGAGCTGAGGGTCCCTGGACCATGGCAATGGGGGGCCTCCGGGGGCCTGTCCCCCAGCAGCCCTGGCTGCAGCCCAGGGGTGCCAGGTTCTCAGAGGTCAGCTCCTGAGAGGCGTGCCAGCGCCTCAGTCTCCTGCTGGGAGTGGACGTGCCCTGCGGTCCTGAAGCGCCTCCCCTTCTTTTCCGACTCCAGGGTGTGCTTTTCCCCCAGGGACTCGGGGACCCTGTGACGGGGCCACAGACCCCCAGTGGCCCTGGGGGAGGAGCCACCCACAAGCAGGCTTTGCCCTGCTATTCCCGGCACTGTGACCCCTGCGGGCCTCCTCCCTGCTGTCCGGAGGGGACGCGGCGGGGGGCCCACTGCCGGTCATGCCACCCTGCATTTGGTGCTCTGGCTGCCAAGCCCTGACCCTGGTCCCCGAGGCCAGCCCCCAGCACAAGCCCTGTGCAGTGTGGGCACCTGGGGGGAAGGGGTGGGGCTGGGGTCCCCAGGGCACCTGCCAGGCCTGCTTCCTGCTCTCTTGGACCCTCAGCTCTGAGGGCAGGGCCCTCATCTCCCCACTGCGGCACCCGTCACGGCCCACGGCCCACGGCCCACCGCCTGGCCACAGCTCTCAGGGTCAACACTTCACCAAGATCAGCTGAAGACTGACAGGACCCCTGGTCTGAGCGTGTCCTCAGGTGGGGGCGGAGCACCCATGACTGCTCCGAAGATCCTGCGGTGTCCCTAGGACGGGGGCCCTGTAGGGTCTCCTTCGGAAGCCCCTGAACCCAGTTCTGCTCCTCCATGTCTCAGACGTGTGGCACCTCAGACCCTGGGGACAGGAAAGGCCTCTGGTTATTAGCCTTCCCTGGACTTGATGGAACCCCACATCCAGGTGGGACAGGGAGGGGAGTGTGTGCCTTTCTCACCCCGATGGCCACACACGGACCACTGAAGGACCAGGACGCAGCGGGGACCCCGCGCTGACCACTCACCTGGGCTGCACTTCAGGGGGCACCCCTGGGCCCTGGAAACCCGGGGACGCTCCCGGGCTGTGCACCCCCAGGGTGGCGGGCACCCGGGAAGGAGGGTCCCATGGCCACTGGAGCTCTGAGCTCTGTCCCCACCTCCGGCCACAGCCCTTGACCCGGACTCCGAGGCCAGCGAACAAAAGCCATGCTTATCAAAGGATGTTTTCCTTTATTGTCATAACTTAGCTGAATCAACACAAAATCGAATACGGTAAAACAAGGGAAAAAATGGCCGTGACATCTGAAACCTCCCAGCCTCTGTCCTGGCAGGAAGCTGCAACTCACCGTCGGAAGGAACAGGCGACGGGGTGGGGTGGGGCGGGGTCGGCCGCCCAGGGCCTCCCCCCGCTGTGCAGCGAGCCGGGCACGGAGCCGGGCACCCCTAGGACGCCCCTCCCCACGGATGAGAAACCCAGGCCAGCCGGCCCCTTCACCCCGGACACAGGCCGGCAGCGGCGGAGAGGACTGGAAGGAGGTTAAACACTTGCGAACCTGGGACAGGCCTTAAATAAATGGATTTTCTGTCCTCGATTTAGTCTACAGGTGGCGGGAACAGTGGCTACCCGGGTGCTGTCCCCGTTTTTCATAGCATAGAGCTGGCCTGACGCACCCGCTGATCGGGCCCTTGGGCAGCGCAGTTCACCAGAGACGCAGGAAAACAGGGGCCTGGCCCGGGACGGCTGGGGGACGCGAGACATAACTGTCCCTTCTGGCTGGGGCTCCCCCAGAGGACGGGGCACCTGCCATTCTGCCCCCAAGGCCCAGTCCTCGGTCCCCACCTCCGCCCTGAAGACTGAGCACGGGTGGGCGTCTGGGGGGGAGAGAAGGCCTGCACGCCGCCCTCAAGGTCTGTGAACGTGACAGGGGACAAACAGGGGACGTGATCCAGCAGGAGGGGACAGCGGCGTATCGTACACTCGGTGGCCAGCGAGACAGAGGCCGAGGGACGGACACCAAACGCTAACCGAGCGGAGACACGGGCCGCCCCATGGCCACCGCGGTCACCTGCAGGGGACGCGCACGGGAGGGTCCCCGGCTCCCGAGGCCCCGCCCGCCGCGCCCCCCGGGGGGCCTGCGCGCCAGCTTCACCACGCGGACGGCTGAACAGGATCCTCTACAAATATACCACGTAGAAAAACGGTTAAATATATAACGTGAGGCTTTGCAAAATACATTTAATGATCTCTTTCGAACAAGGGTTACGTCAGTTTCCTTTAATTTGCTTTCTGGAGCTAAATGGTGTGTCGGATGGGACAGCAGTCACGGGAGAGCGACCCAACATGCTCGCGGCGAGTACCGGGTTATCCCACTATCGGCAATGCAGCGTGGAGGGGCGTGTCTAACGGTTAAAACAGAGCGAGTTTAGTACGGTCAGGTCCTTCTACGCGCAGCGCGGCCGGTGCGCCCGGCCGTCCGGGTCCCAGGGAGGCAGGCGGGCCCCGCGTGGGGACATGGCCCCCGGACCCCGCAGGGCGGCCGCGTCCTCCGGCCGGGGGCTCGGCCCCTCTCAGGGGCGCCGCAGCGTCCGAGGGGCAGGGGCCTCTGCCGGGGGGCTCCCCTCTGCGCCCCGCCAGGCCTCCGGCGTGTCTCTGCCCCAGCGCCCCCCAGGCGACCCCAGGGACTCCGACGTGGGGGTGAGTCCACGTTAAAATAGATTTGCTCTTTGGTCTATTGAGTATATGCTGAAAGGGTACGAAAATAAAAGCAATTCGGACAGCCTGGGGCACGAGGTGCGGCCGCTCCGGCGCCCGAAAGTCAGTCCTGCCCGGGGCAGGCGCCGTCCTGGTCTCCGCGCCTCCGCGGCCGCTGCCCGCTCGTCCTGGTCTTCCTCCGTGGGGGCGCACGCGAGGGGGGGCTCCCAGAGACCCGGTGCCCCCCACGTCCCGGCCGACTCCTCACACCGCCGGCAGACTCCGCTCAGGAGGCCCTGGACACAGGCTGCTGCGCCCGGCTGCGCGGAAACGGAGGGCCGGCCGGTGGCAGGGACCAGGGGGCGTCTGCGGCAGGAGGCCCCGGCCCAGGCGTGGACTCTCCGGGGAGCCGAGTCTCCTCCGGGCCCCTCGGGGGCTGCGTCTGTCAGGAGACCTGAGGAGCAAAGGGAAGAGGCAGTCAGCTCCCCCCGCACGCAGGGTCCCCGTCGGCGACCGTGCCCGCGGCCCCGACAGGTGCCAGCTGGCCTCCTCCAGGACGTAAAACTGGGTGGACACCTGCCTCCCTCTGCAGGACCCCCTCGCGCACCATGGCAAGAGGGTACGTGACTGCCCAGCGGGGGTGGGTCCCCCCAGTCTTCCCTAACGGGGCGCTTGCCCTGCACCCCGTACACAGCAGGTGCTGCCAGGGGGCGGAGCCCCGGGGGGCTGCAGACATGGGGACCCCAGCACCCCCGCGTCCAGGAACCTCCTGGAACAGCCGCCAGGTCAGGGGTGCAGCCCCAGGTCCCGGCTCTGCGGCAGGGAATGCAGCCGCGCATGACCTCTGACCTCGAAGGGCAGGGGTGACAGAAAACACCCCCTTATCTCTCTGAGGCCACACCCCACAGGGACACCACCACGGTGCCCTCCGCAGGTCACCCGCAGCTCTGCCACCTCATCCCCGCGGGCAGCTGGGCCCTGGCCACCCTCATCGCTGCAGCTGTGCCTGCGACACCGGAGGACGGTGACCAGGCCACTCGGGGCCCAGCTCCCAGGCGAGGGGCTGGCAAAGGCCGGGCACAGGACCTGTGCCCAGGTCGAGAGGGACGGGACCCCCTCTTCTGCCGGGTCCTCAGGTACCTCGAGGGTCGTCTGCGTCCACGGGGCCGGCCCCCTCCCGCCCACTCACTTCCGCTTGACTGAAAGCCGTCTCCCTGCCCAGCCCCCTGGGTTCAGCTGGTCCCAGTTCCGGGCTCTGCGGTTCCTTTCGGGGTGCCTCGGAGGGTTCCCCAGGATGCAGCGCCGTCTAGCTCCCGTGTAAGGAATAGTGACCCTGTTTTCTCAAACCAAAGCCTCGGGGTGCGGCCCCAGGTCGTGCGCAGGCTCGGGGTCACTGCTGGCCGCAGGGAGGTGTGTGCCTTCGGGGTCCCTAAGGGGCACTGGCCGATGTCCCAGCGTTCACAGGGGCACAGTTGACATTTCCCAGCCGGAGCCCGGCAGGTGCCCCTCTGGGATTTCACTGGAGATTGACCGCATGTGCCGACCTCCTTCGCTGTGCCTGGTCATTTCCCCCCAGGAAAGTCAGGTGTTGAGTCAAGGGTCCCAGGTCCCGTGACCAGAGCCCCAGCTCTGCCCAGGCTGATGGGTCTTGTCTTCCTTTCCGGTTTCGTTTCCAAGTCAACAAGGAAGACGACGCAGGACGGAGGCCAGGAGGCAGGTGTATAGTTTCTCCGGAGACGCAGCAACCCGTTCCACGGCTCTTCTTAAAATCCGTGAACCCCTTTTTCACGGTTGCGAGGTTCTTTCTCTGTCCGATGGCGGCTTTGCCGTAGCTGAGTTCCTGATTTCCCCCCTTTCTGGCTTAAAAACGAAGTTTTTTGAAGACACGGGCCCCGCAGGCACCTGCCTCCATCGTGGGGGTCCTGGGTCGCAGACCTGCGCCTGTGCCACCTGCCTGCAGGCAGTTCAGAGCCGGCCCTGCCTCCAGGCTCCCCCAGGTTCCCCGAGACGGTGCTGCAGAATCGCGCAGCGGTGGTTTTATTTGATGCCTTTTTCCATCTGACGAGGTGGAGGCCAATCCAGACCCAGAATCAGCCAGCAGGCTCGGTGGGGGCCTCCTCCTCACCCTTCTCGCAGCTCCTGCGGGTGGGGGTGCCGGGAGGCGGGTGAGCATGTGACGCCCCATCCCGGGGCCCGTTTACCCGCAGGCCGGCTCCTGCCTAAGTGGCGGGGGGCCCCATTCTCAGGAGGGAGGCCGGGGGGCCCCTCCTCCTGCATCTCCCGCCCCACGAGCGAGGCCTTTCCCGCCACCTGCGTCCTTCCTTGCGGGCGGCTGACGGCGAAGGGGGTGAAGGGCCGGAGCTGGGGGCACGCTGCCTTCTGCCGTCCGACCATGACTCTCGATGGGACCACATCGGACGCACACGGGGGCCTCCGGGGCACCTTCCGGATCCAGACGTGGAGACCTCCTGGCTGCCGCTGGCCTCCTGACCGGGCACTGAGCGTCCCCTCCCAGGGCCTGACGGACACCCCTGGGCGGCCGTCCGCATCGACCTCCCTGCACGGAGACCGCGAGCTGGGGCAGAGCCCGGACGTCTGGGTGCCCCTGCGGTTGGGGTCGCTCCTGCCTCGCACCCCCCTCAGTGTCTCCGCTCTGGGGCAATTCGGTTCTGCTGAGCAGAACCAGACGGACAGCCCTGGGCTCCCCTCACCCCCGGGGGGTCACAGCCAGTTTATAAACGGATCTCATTCCGGTTCATTCCGGTTCATTCCGGTTCAGGGCCCTGGCAGTGCACGTGGCAAAACGTGGTGCCTGAGCGGAATATTCCAGAACGCCAAGGCCAGGCGCGTGCTGCGGCCCTCGGGAGGGGGCGGCGGGCGGGCAGGAGGGGCTCCCTGCGCGTCTGCCCCCCGGTCTGGGCTGAGGGAGGGGCAGCCGGCCGCCGGTCTGGGGAGCGTGAGATGGCAGGGGGTGCTGGGCGGGGACACGGCTCTCGACCTTGGGGACAGCCTGGCGTCCCCAGAGACGGGAAGAGGAGGCAGAGCCTGGAAGAGCAGCAGGACGCCGGGTCGCCCCCCCGTCCCGTGTCCTGCAGCATGGGGTGCGGGTCCGCAAGCGCCCCTCGGGGACCGCGGGTGTCTCGGGAAGGGCCCTCACCCCCCGCACAGGATGCGCTGCGTCCCCGGTTCCTCCCCAGTCCTCAGGGCTGACAGCCACTCAATCAATGTCACGACCTGCCGACCTGCACTTTGTAGAGCAGCGTCGGGGAAACGCACAGCCTGTGTCTGGGCTGCGTCCTGTTCATCGAGGAATCAATACGTCCGGGGCGTCCACAGGGCCCAGGAGCGGGGGGTGGGGAGCGCAGTTCGGGGCGAGAGAAGCAGCCACGTAGCCACGGCGCCCGGTGACGCGGCCGGAGGGGGGCGGAGCCAGGCCAGCAAGAGGTCCCCGAAAGCCTGTCTCCCAGAGAAGCAATTTGCGGTCGCACGGGAAGCCGCGGTGTCATCTGCCCGCGGTGTCATCTGCCCGCGGTGTCATCTGCCGGCGCGAGGCGGCTGGGAGCAGGCGTGTCTGTCCCGATGATGAGGTGTTCGGGTCGGGAGCTCAACTAACCTTTCCAGAAAGCTTTGAAAACAGGTCGGCGCAGGCCAGGAATTCCATTAGAGGCACCGGCCGCCGTGCCGGGGGGCAGCACAGCACACCCGCCCCCGGGTCACCGCGCAGCCGCTCCTGGACAGGCGCCCAGCCCGCCGGGCCCCCAACCCCGCAGAGGAGGGGGCCCCCCCCAGCCGCACTTTCCACGCTGGGAGCTCTGGGCCCACGAGGCAGAAGGATGAGCGTCTTCCACTCCCGGCGAGGGAGCGAAGGGGCTGGGGGGTCCCCAGGGCGGTGCTGTGGGAAGGGGCCCCAGTCCCCCCGGAGGACGCTGAGGGTTGCTGCCAGAATCAGCCCTGCCGCTGTGGCCACACCCCAGGCCCTCTGGCTGCCCCCCTGAGCCTCCTTTTCCCCAGGGTTTGTCCCCAGGTCCCTGCCCCGGGGTGCGGCTCTCCTGGTCTGGGGCCACTCCGGGCCCATGAGGTCTCCCCGCACGGAGCCTGGGGTCCCACGACTGGGGCTGGTGGCCGCGGCGGTGCAGGGGTCCGCTGGCTGCCCAAAGCACCCACAGAGGGGACTGGGCACAGCTGCACCCTGGAAGCCGGGCCGGCAGGTGAGGGGACAGAACTGCTTGCCTGTGTGGGACACGGACAGACAGGCTCAGGCGCGGGGCTCTGAGGCTCCCGTGTGGGGCCGGGGGCCCAGCCCGTCCGTCTGTGCCCACCTCGGCCGCCACGCTGGGGCAGGGCTGTCAGGCCGGCCCCCAGGGCTGCGGGGAACCGGACGCGGGGGCTGGAGGGAGGCGCGCAGGTTCCAGAGGATGAGGTGGCTGGTGGTGACCTGCTCCCCCGTCCCAGCCATTGCTGGGGGTGGGCCACCCTCCCCTCCCCTGGTGGGCTGCAGCCCGAGGCCGCTCTCCCCCACCCCCGGGGCCCCAGGAAGGCCAGGCCGGGTACGCACCGTGGTGGTCTTGATGCGCCCGCCGGGCTGCGTGCAGGTCCAGCCCGAGCGGTTGATGAGCAGGTCACAGCCTTCCCCCTCCAGGCAGGGCCGCATGTCGCACCACTGCTTGGTCCTGATGATCCGCGCTGCGGGGAGAAGGGACGCGTCAGCGCTGGCCGCCCGGGCGCCGCCTCCCAGGACAGCGGAGCCCGAACGGCGTCAGCGGGCGCTCCTCTCCCTGGTCCCCAGCTTCACTCCGTGTGTTGTGACCCAGGGTGTTTCGGACGGTTCCCAGGAGCTGCCCGTCCCGGAGGGGACCAGGAAGGGTGACCCCGGTCAGGTCACCGCTCGATGCACCTCCTGTGGAAGGTGACAAGGCCCTGGGAGAGGGGTGCCCGTGAGGCGAGGCCTGGGGCCGCTCCAGGGAGACCTGGCAGGGCAGCGCCCGGGGGCCCCTCGCTCGGCCTGAACCCTAACAGGACCTGCAGCTCCATGGCCGGGGCCTGGGGACACGTGCACACACGCCAGCCCCGCCCAGCCCGGCCGTCTCCCCACCCTCAGGAGCGGGCAGGCTGCCTCACCGCAGGTCACCTTGCGGCCGGTTCCTCCAGGCCATGTGGGGGACAGCACTGTGCCCCCTCGGGTGTGGCTGAAGGTAGGACCACGCAGGGAGCAATTCAGGGTAAACAAGGTCACAGGGTCCTGGTCTGACGGTACCGTGTCCTGCGGCCTCTCACGCCTCCTCCAGCCCTGGGAGGACGCGGCCCGGACACGTCCGGCCGGATCGGAGCGCCAGGCAGGAGGCCCTGTGATCTCGCTTCCCTCCGGACTGGGACGCCCCCTGCCTGCTGGGTGAGCCCCTCCCACCCTGTGGACCCTTGTCACTGTGGCTCCAAAGGGCTGTGACAGCCGGGCGGGGGGACTCCAGGATGCAGGGGTGCATCTCGCTGCACGGACAGGGGAGCTGCCCCACAGTCTGCTCGCCACCCCAGGTATGGGGGGGGCCCGGCTGCCCACGGGCCACTCAGGGGGCGGCACCAGGGGATGACAGACCCCAGCTGTCACAGGGAGATCACCGGGTGAACCAGGGTGGCGGCATGCGAGGTGGCAGGAGAGGCTGCGGTGGGGAGGGGACAGGTCCCCACGGCCTGTGGTTGGGAGAGGGGCCCTGGTCCTGCCCCCCCTGCAGCCCCAAGCCCGGCCCGTTTGTGCTGTAGCCACACACCTGGCCACACGGTACACACACACACACACACACACGTGCACACACGTGTGTCCCTGGACACACGCAGGAAAACTCACAAGTCCCGAAACGCATCCAGTAAAGGCACACGCACGCAAAAACACAGACAGACGTGTGCACACACGGCCCTGCGTGCGGAGCTGCTGGTGGCTGACGGGGCTGCAGGGACCCAGAGGCCTGATGCCATCCGGGGCGCAGCCGCTGCGTGTGTGTGCGGGGTCCGCCCTGCAGGGGACGCTGCCCTCCGCGGAGCACACATGGCCTTTGTTCCCAGGGGCTCCGGCGGGGCCCCGCCCACTTCCTGCTGGGGGCGCGGGAGGCAGAGCCGGCCACCAAGTCCGGGGACAAAAGCGCCTTTCATGCCCCATCTCCTTTGGCCCGGACTCTGCGGCAGCTCTGGCCTGGGGACACTGGCAGCTCTGGCCTGGGGACAGTGTCCCCTAAGGGCTGCGGTGCTGAGTGACGGTGGCTGAGGGTGGGGGACAGTGTCACCGGCTGTTCACGGGCCACCCCCTGAGGGGCTCCCATGACCGGCCATTTCTGACCAGGTCCCCGGCCCGTGGGGAGCAGGTGTGCCCACCCGGGCCCCTGAGGGGACACGCAGCCCGGACCCAGCCAAACGGCCGCTGCAAGTCTGGGCGTGATTGGCTTCCCCATGGCGTTCGTGTTTAACTTTAAGTGGTTTCAGTTATTCCAGGGGCGCGTCCGCGGGGGCTCCCGGCCTGCTGCTGGCTTATTTCCTGCAACGTTACCACGAAACGATGTGGGTCCACCGTGGGGTGCAGGCAGGTAGCCGTCCCTAAGGAGGCGTTTTCACAGGACTTGAGCCTGAGAAACACAGTTGCCTGCCCGCCGAGAGCCTGTCTGTCGGGAGAGCCCCCCACCCTCCCAGCAGGGGACGCCGCCCTCGGAGCAGCTCCAGGGAGACCCCGCCCCCGACCCAGGCAAGGGGCCCCCGGGTCCCACAGCAGCCCCTCCAGCCCCTGCGGCCGTGGGGCAGAGACGCGGGGAGCTGGGGCAGATGCGGGTGCAGGGGTGCAGGGGTGCAGGAGTGCAGGGGTGCAGGAGTGGGGACACGGACGCGCTGCTGGCTGGGGTCTGGACAGATGGACGGGGCGCAGTGCTGATCACGGGCACTCGGGGGACACTGGTCACTGCGCACAGCCGTTCCCTTGGGAGTGAACTGCTTCTTTGCTTCCACCAGCACACAAGCCTGCTGACTGACTGCCCAGCGGCTGGGACACCGCGTCCCTCCGACCAGAGCCCACGGGGCTCCAGGGGCCCAGGAACGCAGCCGGTCGCGAAGGACCAGGCCTGAGAGGGAGGCAGCTCTTGGGCAGCCTGTGGCCCAGGCGTGTCCCCAAACTGTCCCAGACCCTGATGTTGACAGAGGGTCAGGGGACACTCGGGCAAAGGGGCAGCTGACACTTAACGTGCATGTGTGTGTACTAATCACACACACACAGGTGCTGACACACCCCCCACACACAATCACCCCCCCCACCCCCTGAGCCCCAGGGGGGTCAAACGCCCCCAGGGCCCCAGAAGAATCCGCTGTGGGCCTGGCTGAGCAGCGGGGGACCCTGGAAGGTGGGCAGAGGTGGAGGCAGGGTCCCCGTACTTCAGAAGCCTGCGCCTCCCTCGCCGCACTGTGCGGCTGGCTGGGCGTCTGCAGCGAGAGCTCTGGGGGCGCCGGGCCCTGGGACCCCAGCTGTTCCCTTCGCTCGGCCCGTCGGTCCCTCCGGGAACTGGGGAGGTCAGGGTCTCCTCTGAGCCCCGCAACCCCGTCCACCGCGGAGCAGTGGGGAGACCCGCCACCCACCGGGGTGCAGCCTGGGGATTGGGCGGCTCCGAGGCCCCTGATTCCCTCCCGAGACCCCAAAGGCAGCGGGAAAGCGCCCCGGACCCTCCTCCCCAGGCCGAGGCCCCCCATCGCTGGGGAGAAGAAAAACCCGCAGGGCCCAGACGACGTCCTGAAATCAGACGGAATTTTCTTTTCCGCATAATTGAGCCAGGAGGGTCTCGACCATTATTTTTCCTTTAAACAGTGACAGTGGAACGCATTCATTCTCAAGATGGGCCTCTGATGAGGGCGCTTCATTAGCCGCTGGGAACGGCCCCCCGGTTCCCCCCGCGGCAAGGCCCCCGCTCCTGATTCCTGGACCGCGTCTCCCGGCGAAAACACTCCACGTCCGGGGCATCAGATTAGATTGAGAGAAATAAAAACACCGCTGTCCTGCGCTACCTGCTTCGTTATTTCATGAGCATGAAGAAGAGGAAGGAGAGGGGAAAATTCCACTCCAATCATTCTTCTTGGGTAATTTGCCACAAATTGACAGACGCTGCTTGAGAGGGGAAGGAAGGGAGGCGGCCAGTTTTTAATTGTAATGTGCGGAGGGAAAGCGTCACCCCTCCTGCGTGGGGGTGCGGGGGGCCCCGTCTGGTGGCAGAGCCGGGTCCTCAAGGGGGGTGGTCGCCGCCGGAGGGCCAAGGACACAGGGGCCGGGGGTGCGGTGCCGGGGTCCCTCCCTGGGAACACGGGGTGGGGTGCTGGTCCCCACAAGCACCTGCCTGTGCTGGGGAGACACTGGCTGAGCAGGGCCCCAGGGTACAGCTGCCCACAGAGACCTGTCACCACTCGCCGAGGGGCTCACGGGAGGCCGGTGTTTAGAAAGCCATCCTTCCCCTGTCTGTCCCACTGTCCGCCTGTCCATCTGCTGCTCCATCCGTCCGAATTTCCACCCTCTTCCCACCTGCCCATCCTTCCGCCCAGCCCCCCGGTGACCGGCACCAGGACACCCAGGGGTCCGAGATGCTGCTGGGAAGGGCTCAGGCCCCTCCCTGCCACCCGCAGCTGCAGAAGGACGCGGAGGGGCGACACTGAGGATGCGTGGGCCCCACCCAGCCGCCCTCTGACTCCACTTCCAAGCAGTGAAGGCACGTGGGGCAACGGCCGGCACCCACCTGCCGCCTGTGACAGCACCCCGACTCCCGGGGCCTTGCTGGCCTCCCACTTGTGGGGGGAAACTGACGCCCTGGGGTGTGGACCGTGCGTGACAAGACCCCCGACCACCGCACACGGCGCCTGTGCAGCCGCACGGAGCCCAGCTGCCCCCTGGAGGGGCCGCCGCTCATCCCGAGGCCGCATGGGGGGCGCAGACGCCCCACCGCTCCTGCCCAGGCGCCCGCGTTAGGCGGTCGTGGGAGGACCTTCCTCAGCAGCGGCGGCTCCGTCTGGCGGGTGTGCGGGCGGCACCACCACCTGCCCACGCCCCGAGGCGCCGTCCTGCCTCCCCACACGCACCCACGACGCTGGGCGAGGCTGGTTCTCCCCACGGAGGCCGCTCTCACGCCCAGGGGCCCTCTCCTTCTCCCTGGGGTGCCTCCCACGTGAGCCCCAGCAACACCCAGATTTGAGCATGGACGTGGGAAGCCCGAGTCCCTCCAGCAAGACGGGGCTCCGCTCCACACGGCTGGGAGCCCCGGCTGCCCCGTCCACCCAGCGCCCCTTCCGGGCCCGGCCCACGACTGGCCTGCACGTCCCACCCCCACAGAACGGACAGGGGACAGTTGGTGCCCCTGTCCACCGGGAACACCCGTTCTGATCTCCGCGGGAGTAAAACAAACTCTCCGGGCAGGGTTGGTGGTCAGCCCACTGCTGCAAAAGCCGGAGGTGCTTGTCCACCTGCCGCACGGCTGCAGCCCACACGCAGGAGGGGCACGGAGAAGGGGCGGGCGCGCCAACGGGGGTCCCACGGCCCCCGCACCTCCAGGCTAGGCGAGGATGGGCCCTCCTGAAGCCTTTCCGTGGGGTGTCCCCTAGTTTCAGGGTGGGGGCGGGGGGTGCCAGCAGTGGAGCCGCAGGGACGGAGGCTCAGGGTCCTGGCTGTGACCCGGTCTCCCGGGAGGCTCAGGCTGACCACGAGCACACCCCACGGGTCCCACCTGGGATGGAAACTGGGCCAGGGCCAGGCCTAGGGTGGTCTGTCCTCCGGGGGGGAGCCTCGGGCCTCCCACGCTGCAGCCCCCGTCCCCCACCGCGCAGCTGGTCCCCGCAATGGGCGTGACAGCACCTACTAACCGCGTTAACACGGGTCAGCCCGGCGCCAACGCCCGAACAAGAGTGCCGCTTGCGGGCTGTGTCTGTCAGTCAAGTCGCCCTGGCCGTTGTGGGGACGGATGTCGTGTTCTGGGGACGGTGCTCTGGGAAGGTCACCCCACGAGCCCCCTCCAGAGGCAGGTGGAGTGGCCCCAGGGCCCCTGATCCCTGCCTCGCACACCTGCCGGCCGGGGCACAGGCCGAGGGCACAGCAGGCCCGGGTCCTGCCCTGGGGAGCCTTCCAGCAGGGACACAAGGGGCAGGAGAGCCAGCAGTCCTGACCCCACCGCAACTCGCCCCTGGGGGAGGTGACAGCAGAGGAAGCCGGGGCCCCCACCTGAGCGGGGGCCCCGCTGAGCTGCAGCTCCTGGGTACACGGGCCGCCCACGGGCCAGCCCTGCCTGGTACCTGCAGAGCAGCGGGCTCAGGTCCAGCCAGAAACACACGTCCTTGGAGGTGGGGGTGGGGTGGGGGGTTGGCCAGGCAGGAGTGTGGGGGTGAGGCTCCTCCCAAGCCCAAAGGGACGCGTGTTCTCCGGTGCCGTCAGCCTCGCATCCCGCAGGCCCCGCCCGGAGCACCCGCTCCTTCCCCGCCGCCCCTGCGCGTCCGGGGTGCTGTGTGTGGGGAAGCTGGGGGCGGGTGGGGGCACGCGGGCCAGACGCCCCTTGTCGGGGTGGGACGCCCCAGGAAGCGGCCTCGCGCGGGGAGGGGGGGCTCACGGCCTGGCTGAGACGGCCGCCCACGCCCGCCAGGCTCCGGGGAAGAACTCACCAACCTTGGGCCGCACGGGCAACCGCACGTGTTTATTTTTAATGACTGTTCCCTGAAACTCGGACGGAGATTCCGTTTCCGTTTTCGCTGGGCAGGAGAAGTGTCTTTCCACTTTCTCCCTCACGCCGTGTTGGTCCCTCCCGTCCAGGTCCCCGGCCGTGGACACCGCAGTGGGCGTCACACCGCAAGCCGGCGTGGAAGCAGAACAGTCCCCGGACCCTGTCCCAGCGCCCAGCGGTGGCCCCGAACGAGCAGCAGCCCACGGGGAGGCCGCGGTGCGGTGCCCCAGGCCCAGCAGGGGGCTGGTTACGGGGTGGGTGGGTGGGGCCTGAGCTGACACGGGTGAGCACCTGCCACTCGCTGCCGTTACCTCAGCCCCCAAAGCAGGTTCCACGCCCACTTGACAGATGGGAAAGTAGAGGCTCCCAGGGGTGAAGGGGTTGCTTCGCAGACACAGTGGCCAGGGCGAGACCCTAGCGTGGCCTCAGGCCCGGCTGTCCTTTGGGTCCTGGGAAGAAGCAGCTTCTGTCTTTCCCTGCAAACCTGGCTGTGGTGGGGCACGCTCCCGGGGTGCTCTCGAGAGCTGTTTTGGGGGTGCCGTGGGGGGTCTCCGGCGTCAGGAGACCTGCCGAGGGTCCGACGAAGCTCCTGCTCGCCCCTGGCCTGCTGCTGAGGTCGCTGACGGGGGCAGCGGGGCCCCACCGACAACACTCCGATGTCCCCCCGCATGGGGGCCACCCCAGGCCACCGGCCACCCCGCCAGGTGGCACAGCCCACGCTCCTCAGAGAAGCGCCCGGGGTCACACCACCCCGGGCGGGAGGGGGCTCCCTGCCTGAAAGCGCTCGGTTTCAGGTCCCGTGAGGAGCAGGGGGGCCCTGCGAAGCAGGCCCTTGGGTGCTGGGCGAGCTCTCCGCTCCTGCTCGTGAGGAGCCGTCAGGGGCCACGGGGCCGCCGGGGTGTCTCCAAGCTTCTCTGCCTCACGTGTGTCCGCGCGTGACGCAACTCCTGTGTCAGCTGGCACGTCCCAGCCCTCCTGGGGGGCTGCGCCCCGGGTGCAGGGGACCCTCGGCCTTTCCGGACCAGGCGGGCGGCGTCCTGGACCCTAACGTGGGGTGAGGAGCGGTGACCGTGGCTTCCTGAGGTTGCGAGTCAGGCCCCGGCCTGAGCACGCGGTGCTTCCGGCCGCTGCACCGCTCAGGACCGCGTCCCGGTCCCCGGAGCTCCCACAGCCGCTGAGCAAGTGTCCCTCGCGGGTCCGCGTGCGACCCGGCTTCCTCCAGCAACGCCGGCCGCTGGGACGCCCCCCGAGCCCCCCTGGAGAGCAAACCCGCACGACCTCTTCAGCGCAAACGCCTCCGCGCCAGAGCCGTCACAGATACTGCGTTTATCTGACATCGAGGCCACCGTGAAGGACGGGCTTCCCGACGCGCAGTGACAGGCAGCGGGCACTGCTCGGAGCGCCTACGGCGCCCAGTGGGGCACAAAGGGGCCCCGGAGCCTGCGTCTCGAGGGGCGTCGTGTGCTGAGCTCAGAACAGGGTCCGAGCACCACCTCCGTGTTCCTGTGATCCACGCAGCTGCCAGGTCTGGGGACAGGGACGGAGACGGGGCCCCGTTTCCTGGGACGCCCTGGGCCTCCTGTCCGTGCGGAGTCTCTGCATCTGCGGCTCAGGCCCCCAGCCCAGGGCGGCGGGTCCCCCTTCACAGTCCCCGTCACCATGAAGGACGCACCCCTCAACCTCCCGACTTGCTGGTCTCGAGCCACCGCTGCTTCTGTCACCTGCCTGACCCCTCCCAGCTCCCACACTTGCTGCCTGGGACGGAGTGTCCCCAGGGCCGTGGAGAGATCTTTCCAGAAGCCGTCAGACCTGCCCCCGCCTGCTCTACAGCCCCGCGGGCTGCGCTGGCAGACGGGCCGGGAGGGGCTGCACCCCGGGACCCCCAACGCGGGCAGAGCAGCCCCTGTCCCGCCCAAGAGCCGGAGGCCGTGGGGGGCGCAGTCCCCATCGCCCCGTATCCACGATCAAAGCCTCTTCCAAGATCAAAACAGCGCTGTTTCGTCCCTGCTTCCTTGGTTTTGACTTGTTTTCATCAGACTTTAATTTAGTCTGAAATCTCAGGTAACATCAAAGACGGCGTGAGGCTGCATGTGCATCAAAGAGCGGCTCGCTTCGGGGGTGCAGGCGCCGCTGGGGGCTCCACAGGTCCGGGGCCCCTTGGCAAAGCCCCTCAGCCTCACCGCAAAGGGCCAGGGCTGACCCCACACGCCAAGGACACGAGCAGGGACCTCGGGTCACGAGGGCAGGGAGGCCGGCAGGGCCCAGCCACCTCTGTAGGTAACAGCCGGGTCAGAGACCCCACCGCACACCCGCTTCCTGCCGGGTCCCCCACGGGAGCTCTGCCCGTACCTGCCTCTGTCCGCGCGCCCAGGGCCAACGCCCAGGAAGAGGGTCCCATCTGCTGTCAGCAGGAACCAGCCTACTGGGTCCTCGTCTGGGACTCAGCCAGGCAGCGGCTGGATGGCGTGGGTCCACCTGGGCTCTTCCTCCCTCCACGAGGTCACCCGGGAGACGCCCAGCCAGGGCCCCCGCGCTGGCTCTCAGAGACCCCGTCCAGGACTATGTCCACTGCCCAGGGACCAGCAAGCTCCCTGGATGCACCATCTGGTGAGCCCACCTGCTCCCGGCAACTGGGGTCCCGGGATGGGCCTAGGCATCACCTCCTCCAGGAAGCCTTCCTGGGACAGCACAGCTTGAGTCATCAGTTTCCTCCTGCAGGCACTTGTCAGGAGCTCTTCGCACCCCCACACCTCCCAGCACCTCTGAGACCCCGGGTAGTTTCCGGGGCTGAGTTTGTCTCACGTTTTATGGATCAGGGTCACACGAGCCTCCTACCCCAAGTTCAAAGATACGTCCTCTTCTGGTGTTTTATTTATTTACGTTTTGGAAAGAACTGGTGTAAAAGGCTTCTTCCAACGTGGCAGAATTCCCCAGCGAAGCCACTTGGACCTGGGCTCCGCTGCCTGGGCGTTCACTGCCTTTTCTGGTCTCGGGTCTGTCCACACTTCCTGGTCCTCCTTGAGTCACTGTGTCCCGAGAGGGTGTCCCGCCCATCGAGTGACCCAGGACGCGGGCAGAGGAGCTCGCGGGGTCCGTTCCGAACAGCAGGGGTGAAGGGGGGGTGTCCCCTCTCGTTCCTGGTTCCCTGACCACCCCGGCGTCCGTCCTGCTACAAACCACCTCACTTTGCTCACCTTTCAAAGGACCGACTTTTGGTCGGGTTGAGGGTGGGGTTTCCACGCTCAGCTTCACTTTCTTCCACCCCCATCTTCCTCCCGCTGGCCGGCTTCCTGGACCTGGTCCTCCCAGTGCCTGAAGGGGGGGCCTTCGCTGGTGACGTCCGTGTGGCTGAATTTCTAACAATGGCTGCGTTGAACAATGAGCTGAGAATTGGCCCACTCTTCCCACAGCAGCCGCTGCACCAGGCCCTGGCCCGGGGCGCCCACCGCAGAGATGTCACTGTGGGCAAATGACGCTGGTGCGCTGGGCCTTCTCCGACCGCCTGCCACC
Organism: Noctilio leporinus; assembly: GCA_004026585.1. Taxonomy (NCBI): domain Eukaryota; kingdom Metazoa; phylum Chordata; class Mammalia; order Chiroptera; family Noctilionidae; genus Noctilio; species Noctilio leporinus. The sequence continues at coordinate 38,916 of PVIW01005401.1, forward strand.
TCCGCCCACAGCCCAGCGCGTAGGTGACCTGCTGGTGGCCACGCAGCGGCCTCGGGGACGTGCACACACATGCTCTGCTAGTGCTGCCACACACGAAAGTCCGCCTGAAAAGGTGTGACCCCTGCCGGCCCCCACAGAGGCCTTTCCTCCCGGGAGGGGGTGAAGGGGGTGCTGGGGGCCCCTGTCCCTGCCAGGCTTGGGGAGCCTTTGTGGGCACCAGGGACTGGCCGCCCCAGCCGGGAAGGGGAGAGCGCGGTCCGAGGTCCGGCCGGCCTGGGCCTCCTCTCCCGCCAGCCCGCCAGGTGGGAACACGCGCCCGGTCCCCACAGCTGCCCCGGCCGGAGTCAGGACTCCCCACATCCCGGGTCCTCGCCGACACTTAGTATTTTCCCACGTCCTGACGTTCACCACCCAGGTGCCGGGGCAGCTCGTGTGGACTGGACGGCCGCGTCCTAGCGGCTGATGATGTCAGGCATCTTCCCATGGGCTTATTGTTCGTCACTCCTGCCTGCGGAGAGGCGTCTGCCCAGATCTTTCCCCTGTAACCGCCACCGATCTTCGCATCACTGGGTTCTGGGAGCCCCTCATTCCCTGGGTGCGAGGTCCCTGTCCGAGACGTGGTTTGGGAACAGGGGCTCCCGCTTGGTGGGCGGCCTTTTCACGTTCCCGATGCTTTGAAGGGCTTTTGAGGGTGTCCGGGGTCCCTTCCTTCCTCCTATCGTGCGGGCGTCACCTCTCAGGCCCCTGCCAGGGTCCAGGCCACGGAGATGTACCACTTTCCCCCCGCCCACGGCCGTCGCTCTTGCTGTGACACTGAGGTCCTCGATCCACGGGGAGTGGAGTTTCGCTTACGGTGTGAGGCAGGGATCGACCTTGGTGTTTTTGCCCGTCGGTGTCCAGCTGTCCCTGGAGTTGAAAAGTCTGTTCTTTCCCCGTTGAGCTTTCCTGACACCCTTGTGGAAAACTGGCTGGTCGCGTCGGTGAGGGTGTGTTTCATTCCGGGATCCTGACTTCCTCCAGGGTGGGGGCCCATCCTCCTCCCACAGGCACCCCCGCACAACCCCCCACGTCCTCAGCAGAGCCCCTCAAGGCCACGTCTCCAGCTGGCTGGGAAAACGCAAATGAAGAAAACCGGGTTCCCCTGGGGGCGGCAGCAGGGCCAGGTTCCAGGGGTCTGCGCACGTGGCCCCTCCCATGAGGGGGTCCAGCTGGGACGGCAGGCTGGGTGAGGACCCGGGCTCAGCCCACAGTAGGGCCTTTCTACCTCTCGGATCCGTGGGACGGAAGAGTCGGTTATGAACCGGACCCTCACGTGAAGCACATGGAGCCGGCGTACCCCCCCGCTCAGGAATCAGAGGGCACAGTCGCCAAGAAGACGTCCAGGTGCCCACAGGTGCCACCTGCCCATCACGGGAGCCAGGGGGTCTTTGGAGAGCCCAGCTGGCCGTGCACAGAGGGGCCATGGCTTCCTGAAGCCCCTTCACACCGTGTGCCGGCCCAGCCCACCTTCCTCCTCCCAGGCCTGGGCCCGGCTCTGGCCCACCCTCCCCGGAGGCTCCCAGGAGCTGTGCAGCCCGGGCCCGAGAGCTGCCCTCACTCTGGACCCACGGCTGGGCAGGGCGCCCACCCTCCCGGTGACACCGGTGTCAGGGCCACACGTGTTTCTGCTGACGGGCCACGGGCGCAGCAGCCGAGTGTGCGCGTGAGGACACGGCCTGCAGACACAGCTGGGGTCTGTTTCAGAGCCTCTTTCCTCACGGTCTCGTGTGGGACCAGCGCGGGGCCGCTGGGGAGCGTTCACCAGAAATACTCTGAGCTCACGGACACGGACGGGAGGTGCCCCCCGGCTCCAGTCCCCCCTTTCAGCCAGAGCAGCTTGCCCGGCGTACTCCTCTTCATCCCTCAATACCCCACTACCACGGCGCCTCCCAGCTCCTGGGCAGCAAGGGACAGCGCTGCCCCGGGGCGCCTGGCCCGGCTTTCTCTGGCAGACACAACCCGCACAGAGGACAGAGGACGGAGCAGCACTGGGCCGCGGGCGCCTCCCTCCCTCCTGGCCGGGGAGGATCAATCAGCTCCGCAACTCCCGCCATCGCCATCCGGTGGGTTCAGTGGGCAGCACGCGGGGTGACCGGCTGCTCACGGTTGTGTGGAGGGTGATTAATCCGTGCGGCAGGGGGCCCTTCCGTAAGGACAGGCGTGTCTGACCAAGGGCAGAGCCAGACCGGGGGTGGCAGCCCCAGTTCTGGGGGACGGGGGCCTGGGGGACGGGCGCGCCACGCGGCCTGTGGGTAACGGAGCGCCACGTTGCCCCTGGAATCACGGGACGTCTGTGGCCCATGGGACACTGGGAGATTTCATAAAAGAAACGGAAGAGGAACCCAGCTGCAGGGACGTGTTCCAGATCCCGAGAACATGCGCACGTCCCCCACCCACAGCAAGGCCACCGGCCTCCCGAGGGCCCCAGTGTCCCCAGAGAGCCGTTCAGGGCTGGCAGCACAAGGTGGCGCCTGGCCGTGGGGACCGTCGGGAAGCAGAGGCCAGGCCGGAGTCCTGCTGGCCCCAGGCTCCCTGTGGTCATCCCCGCACAGTGGCCGCAGCCTCAAGAGGCGGCCCAGGGCCACCAGCAGGTGCCTGGTGACGTCAGGAGCCCCCGCCCCTCCCCCACCACTCCCCTTCCTGCCGGGGGCCCAGGGGTCCTAGTTCCCAGCCGTGGGCCCCAGGCCAACTCACTGAGCAGCCACACCCCTGGCGGTCCCAGGACAAGCTCACCGGTGACAGTGGCAAGTGTCCCTGATGCCATCAGCCCCCTTCCCGAAGGAGCCTCGGGGCCCCGTTGTTCCCTCCCGGGGGCCCCTGTCCCCCTGTCCCCCTGCCCAGGCCACCTGCAATCCTGCCCCGGGGTGCCTGTGCCCCTCCTCCCCACTCGCCCCGCTTCCCGGTGCCTCTCCAGCGGGGCGCACGGCCCTGCAGGAGGTCGCCCAGCCCCCGGCCCAGCGCACCCGCTCCCCGGTGCTTCCTCAGGGCCTGCGAGGGGTGGACGGGCCGAGCGTGCCGGACGCCTGTCACGAGCCAGAGACGGTGACGGACACACGGTGCACAGCCCGGGCCGCCCTGCAGATGGAATGACCTCCGGCCACGGCCGCCGCGTCCGGGCCAATAGAACCCCGTGGCCTCCATGGGGACCCAGCTCCCGCGTCCCTGCTGCTCACCAGACACCCCCCGACCCCCGCGAGCACAGCCCGCAGGGCTACCGTGTGGGACGAGACGGTCCCGCCTGAGGTCTGACCCGGTGTCCGAGGCGCGAGGACTTCCCGGGGGTCCCTGGGCCTTACCGTCCACGCAGGCGGGCCGGGCCCTCGTGGTGCCCGCGATCTGCCCCTTCCTGCAGGCGCAGCGAGCGGTCTGCCGGGCGATCGTCCTCCGCGGCTGGCTGCTGTCGCGGTCCAGGGTCACAATCTCGCAGGTGCCGGCCGCCAGCTGACCTGCAAGAGAGGCGCAGGTGCCGGCTGAGCAGTGGGCCCTGGAGACAAGACACCAGCCGCCCGGCCCGGCCGCTGGACGCCGCCCAGTGCCCACCCTGCAGAGGGGCCAGGGGGCCGCGGCCCTCAGCCGCTCAGAGTTGCAGCCGGACGCGCGCCAGCCCTGCCTGAGCGGACAGGAAATTAGACGCGGCCTCCGTGCCGTCATCCGGAAATGAAGGGACGCGTCGTGGAGGAGGGGCCTGCCCGGCAGCCTGAGACCGGGACCCCGGGCTGCACAACACGCCTGAGTCCAAGCTGGCCCGGGTCCCCGTCCACGCTGGTGGGGGGCAGGCTGGCGCGGGCCATCCCACAGGCCAGAGCGTGCGGGCCCTGCCGCAGCCCTCCGCACACGCGCCGTCATGTCAGCCCCGACAGGCTGCCACCACGCACGTGCCTGTAGGGTCCACGCAGACGCACAGCAGCTCAGAGAGCTCGGAAGGCACATCCACGGCTGCCCGACGGACGAGGAGGCCTCACAGGTGCACTAGACACACGAGACACACAGCCACACACAGGGGCCCTCATACAGGGACGTGTTCCCACCAACAAGTCACACCCACGTGGAGATACTCGGGCAGCACACACGTGAGCTATGCAGAGGCATACACACAGATGCACGAAGAGATGGTCATATAATAGCACACACGTGACCCACACACGCACACACAAGCGCAGGTACACAAAGACACTTGTGTGGTACATGAGACCTAAGCAGCCACATGTACACATAGGTACTCGTGGGGATGCTCCTATGCACACATGTGATCCATGCAGACACATACATACACACAGGTACACAGGGAGATGCCCATGAAACATACATGTGCCCTGGGCAGGCAACACACACACACAGGGACTCCCAGGCTCCCAGGACATGCCCGTCACCCCTGCTGTCCCGTGCGGGCTCTGTCCCCACCCCCACGTGTAGCCAGGACCCCGGAGGGAGGGCGGCAAGCCCGGCGCGTGGATCAGGGACCTGCCCGGGGTGAGGCGGCCACTCGGTGGGTCGACTGCTCCCTCTCCCCAGCCAGCCCCAGCACCCCCAGGACAGCCCCATCCCGAAGCCAGCGAAGCCAGGGTCCCCGCAGAGGGGTCGTCCTGCGTCCCCAAGACGTCACTCACCCTGGCCAACACGTGCCCAGCCCAGGCTCAGGCAGCCGTGCCCGTGGACAGGACGTGAGGTTAGCTCGGGGACCTGTGGGTGGGCCGCCGGCCCCCAGCACCTCCCGCCACAGCGGCCCCTCCCGGGCCTGGGGCCCAAAGCCCAGGGCCGCCCGGAGGCTCGGGCTGCAGGCTCTGACGCGCGCCCGCCCGTGACACCCGAAAGCCCACGCTGTCCTGAGAACAGGGCCAACGCAGGGGCGCCAGAGGGAGGAGGCTGGGGGCCGTGAGGAGAGGCTGTGCCTCCGAGGCCCGAGCTGGGTCACCGTCTGAGCGGGTCCCAGGCGGACGGTGAGGGCGAGGCTGACGGCTGGAACAAGCCGGGCAGTGGTGGGGGGGCCTTCCCGGCGGTGACATTTCGCTCTGCAGGTGGACCGGCTGATGTCAGGGGCCCACGGAGGCCTGGCTCCAGGGACCCCGTGAGTCCTGGTCGCTAAGTAACCAGCCCTGCACCCCTGTCCCCCACGAAGGCACCAAGGGGTCAGTGTTCCGGCATCAGCACCCCCCTGGCTAGGAGGACCACCTGCCCCTGACACAGCCAGCGTCTGCGAGGGGTGGCTGGGCACTGAGGGTCTCTCTGCCCCGGGTGCCCCTCACACAGGTGGCCCCACAACCAGGGCTGTGGGCCCCTCCTGCCCTCCCCAGGCACCAGGATTCTGGCCCTCACCCCACGGGGCACGGGTCCTGGGTGTGAAACCGTAAGACCACCAAGCCCCCCTCAGGGCCTCCGCATGGGGGCGCACACGGAGATGGGGCGGAGAGCAGGTGGCCTCGTCCCTAGGCCCCCCGGACCCCCCCATAAGCTCACTGGTCACAGCGGGTCGGGGTTCACCCCAACAGCATCGTCTTAACTCGGCCTCAGCCGCAAATGCAGGTTTGGGGGACGCCACTCACGTCCAGCAGCAGAGAATGTGGGGACACCCGACCCCGCTTGCCCACGGGCAGGCGCCAGGTCCATGCAGCTCCCTGGCGCTCAGGACAACGTGTCCCGGTTTATTCACTGGGTCCCAGCTGACAAGGCCCAGGGTCCAGCTGGGTGCCACCCCCACCCCCTGTCCCCCTGCACGGCCTCCCTTCCCCGAGGGCCCCCCTCAATGCTGGCTGTTGCGGGGGTTTCTGCAGGCTGAGCTGCCCCCTTGTGCCTCGCCCCAGGCTGCCTTCTGGTCCCCCCCCCCCGCCCTGTGCAGGGGCCGTGTCCCCAGGCTGAGCCGTCCCTGACGTTCCCAGCCTCCAGCTCCTGAATCTCGGGGGGCTGCCCAGGTCACGAAGCGAATGCTCCTGGTGGAGGTGAGTGCGGGGAGAGTGGCTGTGGGGGAGCCCAAAATAGAGGAGCAGAGGCACCAGGGGCCCCTGGGGAAGAAACAGCGCCCTGGGACACGTGGTGGCGCGTCACTCGGCTGAAGACTGGGTCAGGTAACACCTGGGCGGCACCGGAAACCGTTCGGACACACAATGTCAAGGGGACTCAGCTGCAGGCGAAGCAGCTCCCAGGCCTCACCCCCACCCAACCCGCCAGCGCCCTGGGCTCCAGAAGGGGCACCCCAGGCTGGGGGAGGAGGCACAGCAGCCCGGGGTGGCCAGGGGGCTCCAGGCTGCGTGGTGGGGGCGGGGGACAGGGCGACCTGCTCCCATTGCCAGGACACGCCAGGCTGGGCTGCAGCTGGGGTTCTCTCGGTCACCTGGGCCCACGGGCACATCCCAGAGGGGTGCCAACCCCAGGCCACTGCCGAGCTGGACGGGACAGGGACCATCCCAGCCTCACTCACCCCCAAGGGCCGGCCTCTCTGCTGGCCCAGGTTCTGCGGGTCTTGCAGAACCAGCTCCAGGGCCCCGTCGCACCCCCGGGGGCAGGACTGGGCGCAGGTGCTCCGAGGGGCACGGCCAGAAGGCGCCGTGGGCGCAGCTGCAGTCCCCGGGCAGGAGTGTCCTGCTCCAAGGGCACACGGACAGCCCAGCCGCGGTTGCTGAGTCACGTCCCGTAAGCTTTGCTGAGTCCCTGAGCTGGGCCAGGGCAGCCGGGGGCCGCCTCCTCCTGCACCTGCGCGCGGCTCGGGGGTGGGGGGGGCCCGGAGAGGACGCCTCTGGGGACTATGCCCTGTGGGCGCCCGAGCGGCTCTGGGCGGTTTGGGCTGGGCTGGGACCCCGGCCGTGCAGCACCCATGTTCTTGGCGTTGCCGATGACAAGCTGTTTAATCCCACCAGGCGATGACGCAAACCTGCAGGGATGTCTGACAGGCTGGGTGACAGAACACAGATTCAAAGTGACTCTGACAGGTGCCCCGGGGCTGGTATTTAGCGCTCCCGGGCGTGCGCGAGGGGGGTGAAAACGAGGGGCCACCAGCAGGGCAGAGCGGCCCAGGATGCAGGCTCGGGGACCCCCGCGCCCAGCCCAGGCGCAGCGGGGGCGTCGGGGCTCCCACTCCAGGAGGGGGTGGCATCCGCAGCGACCTGGGGCCTCCGTGGGAGACGCCCCTGCGCAGGCTGCGCTCCCCGCCCCGCCCCTGGACTCCACACTCCCCAATGGGGTAACGGCGTTTGATTCCACCCCTGGTCCTGGAGACGCTTAGCGGGAAGATGAACCAAAGAAGAACACGCGCTGTGCGATCGGATGGCGGTGGCTGCCACCTCCGTATTGGAGTTGCGCCGAAACCGAGTTGCCCATCAAACCCCGACATCAAGATCCCCGTCCCGCTGGACCTCCAGGGAGCCGGGAGGCAGGGGGGGCAGGTCCCTGAGGCCAGTTCTCTGCGGCCAGCGCGGGAGGGCGGGGTGATCCCTGCAGGGCCTGGCGGGGCTGATAAGGACGTCCTGTGAAATTGGGGCCCCTGGTCTGCGGGGCAGGCACAGCGTCTGGCTAACGCACCTCCCGAGGCGCCGGCCACCGCAGGGCTCCGTCTGGCGCGCGGCTGTTCCCCCCGGGAAGAGGCACTGGCGAGGCACCGGCACGCTGGCCCGTCTCCCCAGCCCCCGGCCCTCGGAGGACACACGGTGGCCGTGGGTCAGCTGCCGTCCTCCGGAGATCACACAGGGCAGGCCTGTGCCCCACACGCCTGGCAGGACACAGGGTGGGCCTCCAGCTCGCGCGGGGCACCCGGGACCACGCTCACCCGCAGGGCCGGGGACACCTGAGGGCTGCAGGGGCTGCGGGGGCTGCGGGGCTGGGAGAAGGGCCGCCTCTCCCTGCGGAGGCCGGGCGGCGGGGCCCCTGCCGATCCTGGGTCCTGGCCCCCCACAAGGGCCGTCGGAATGGCCCTGAGGGAAGCCGGGCGACGCACACGGCTAGAAACACGCAGCAGGGTTCTGCGTGACCTTCCCTGTAGCCACAAGCGCTTCAAGGAAACACCAGCCATGACCCGCAAAGCGGAACGAGGGGCGAACCAAACTGCACGAAGGTGGAAAACGGTTCTCAAAAGACCCTGCGAAGAGCCTGGAGAGGAGGGGAGACCAGGAGCAGCGCCCGCGAGCCCGCAGGGGACAGCGGCCCTGAGCCCCCCGCTCAGGCTCCAGGACCCCCTACAGACGTGCAGGGAGGAGGCGCAGGGCCCCGTTTGAAAAGGGGTGAGCGACTGCACAGGCCCCGGAAAAGCTGTCCGGCCTCGCCGCCGCGGGAACCTTCAGACACAACAGTGACGGCGCAGCTGGGACCCCAGGCGGGAGCGGTGGGGTCACGTGGAGCACCCGTCTCACCGGGCTCCAGGCTGCGGCGGGAGGGGGCTCTGAGCGACCGTGGCGGCTGAGCGACTGGGCACCACGTGGTCCCCCGGACACACTCCGCCCCGCTGGGCGTCTGCCCCCGGGACACCCTCACCCCGTCCCCACGGAGCCGGGGCAGGTGCGTGGGGGGGGGGCTGGTGGCCGAGACGCGGGACGGTGGCAGGAGCCCCCCTCTGGCCTGATCGCGAGTCGGGGGGTCACACACAGCTGTGCGTGTCCAGGGAGAGGGCGAGCATGCACACGCACACACACGTCCTGGCGGCCCGCGGAGGCGAGCACCCCCGCCCCCCGACACAGGGGTCCTCTAGCGGTGCTTCTGCGAGGACCAGGTACGAAACACACAGCCGGCGGCATCTTGGGGTGCCAGCCAGTCAGGGAGTCAAAAGCAAATGGAAAATGGGGGGATGTCCGGCACACAGAAGCTCCCAGCGGCCAACATCGGAGCCGCCAGGTAGATGAGGGGGTGCCGGGTTAGAACCCGCCGCCTAGAAAACGTGCGCTGTGCGGACCCACACAGGTGATGGGCCCCTAACTCATCTCCCGGGTGAAAACCCCCAAATGATTGATGGAGCCTGCTCTCAGGAGGCGGGGCCTACGGTGGACCTGCCCTTCGGGGGTGGAACCTATGGTGGACCTGCTCTCAGGAGGCGGGGCCTACGGTGGACCTGCCCTTCGGGGGCGGAACCTATGGTGGACCTGCTCTCAGGAGGCGGGGCCTACGGTGGACCTGCCCTTCGGGGGCGGAACCTATGGTGGACCTGCTCTCAGGAGGCGGGGCCTACGGTGGACCTGCCCTTTGGGGGTGGAGCCTATGGTGGACCTGCTCTCAGGAGGTGGGGCCTACGGTGGACCTGCCCTTTGGGGGTGGAGCCTACAGTGGACCTGCCCTTCAGGGGGCGGAGCCTATGGTGGACCTGCTGTCAGGAGGCGGAGCCTACGGGTGGACCTGCCCTTAGGGGGAGGAGCCTACAGGTGGACCTGCCCTCCGGGGGTGGAGCCTAACTCCCGCCAGGCAGTGCTGGTTTTCAGTCACTTCCTTCCAAAGAGGGTGAAAAAGGCAGAAACTAGGAGCCCCGCGGTGGACGAGCCTGACAGACACACCTCAGCCAGGCGTCAAGGTCAACACGGCAGGGATCAGACAGGCTGAGGGCAGGCGCCCTGCACCCGATGAGAGGAGGAGGGGCTTCGCATGGGTTCCTCCCCAAACCCACCACCTCAGCCTCATCAGGGACAAAACCCAACGCTGGGGCCGTCCCCAAGCACCTGCCCAGTCACCACCCGCACTCAGGCCATCGAAACGGAGGGACACCTGAGACTCCCGGCCAGGAGGGGCCCCAGGAGACGTGAGACCAGCTGCCAGGTGCTGTCCTGCACCTAAAGGACCGTGGGAGAGGCAAGGAGCTCCGACCCATGTGGACGTGAGCGGCCGACACACCAACATGGTCCCCCCAGAGCCGGGGGCCCCACAATTGTCAGCCAGGGCAACGGAGGAAAGGGTGCAGCTGTGCAGGAATTTTCTGAGCGGCCTTCACACTTTCCTGTCAATCTAAAGCTGTTCTGGAAAACAACGTCTATTCAAGCGTGACAACGAAGGAAAACGTGCCCACCAGGCCCCTGCGCAGGAGCCCAGCAGAGCGCCCAGCGGCCGGGCCGCATGCTATCTGGGGAGACACCCCGGCCCCGTTCCCCCTTCGCTCCTTCCTGCCCCCCATCTTCGTCTTTCCCAGGACGCACGTGTGGGCCCGGGCGTCTGGGGTCAGCCTTCCCTCGGCCAGCAACCTTGCTCCCTGCACCCACCCACCCACCCACAGGGACCTTCTGGTCAAAACACAACACCCACCACACCAACGTGCACAGGAAGCGCCCACCACCAACCGATCGCGAACCTCACAGGCCTTGAAGGAGCCGGAGAAGATGTGGGAGCCCCGCGGCCTCCCCCAGAGCTTTGTGGGGACGGGCACAGCGGTACCTTCCTCAGCCCCTCCCCCCATAAGAACCCGGGGCGGGGCGCTTCCCCGGGCTGGTGGTGAGAGACAGAGGACCCAGCGGAGGTCAGACGACCCCTGAGCACCCACAGTGAGGAGCGGACGGAGTTTCCGAAGCGCAGGGCAGTGAGCAGCCGCCCACCCCGGCCGGGCAGTGCTCCCAGGTGCCCCGCTCACGCCCGCCAGGGGGCTCAAGGAAGCAGCCTCACACTCCAGAACTAAGACGTCCCCCACCTGCCCAGTCAGCCGGGCGACGCAGGGCAGGACACCTGCCGGCCGGGCACCAGGGGCCACAGGAGCCGGCCCTGCTGGGGCCACTGTCACAGCAGGACCCTGGACGGCCATGACCCCACAAGGCCCAGCTCCTGCTTCCACCCTGGGGTCCGTATTCCACACATCCCTGCCGCCAGGCCCGGGCCCTGTGAGAAGTCCCAGGCCAAGGTTGTGGCCCCACCGCCCGTCCCAGACAGAACAGGTCTCGGGCGACTGCTTCGGGCCACCCTGCTCACCGGGCTGGCAGGGCTCAGGCCCTCACCACGTGGATGGATGGACGGGCAGACGGAAGGAAGGAAGGAAGGAGGCGGGGGCCACTCACCACTGGGGCTTGGGTGAGGGTCATTCTGTGCTCATGTCCATGGACCTGGGGCCTTGGGGCCGGAACAGGGTAGGTGTTTCACGAACAGATAAAGAACCCCCAGGACCAGGACTGGAACTCCAGGACAGACGCCCCATGGAACGGAGGCCTGGCCTTCACGCATCCTGCCACCCCCCCAAGAGGACGAGAAGGCACGTGTCAGGCCCAGGGAGGCGGGTGGCAGAGAGGCTGCCCACCAACCCGCAGTGGGGGGCCGGGCAGGGGGCCTCCTCCCTCAAAAGTGCAAGGGCTTCCCCCCAGGACACGGTGCTTCCCGCAGCCTGGTGGCTCTGTCCCCAGACCAGGCTCCCTGCGGTCAGGACAGGTGCTGCCTGCAGCCTCAGTTTCCCTGTCTGGAAAACGGGCGTGACACAGCAGCGCCTCCTGGCAGGGCTCCTGGGTCGACTCACGGAGGTCATCACCAGGCAGGGGCTCAGGGCGCCCCAGGTAGGTGTCGATGGAGGGAGTCTCGGGGCGTCTCCCGGAACCTGCAGCTCACAGCTGCCTGGACACGTCACTGCAGGTGTCCCAGCGTGGGGGCATCATGCTCTGCACACGCAGCCCGGCAGGAACAACCTCTGAGTTCAAAGGGGAGGCGACGGGAGGGGCTCAGCACCGTCCCGATCCTGTTTCTGCAGACGCTGCCATGGGTCACAGGGCTCCTTGGGGACACACCTCCCAAGAGGTTCCTCCTGGTGTCACAGGTGCCACACGCCACGCAGGGTGGCCTCTGACGGGCTCAGCTCCGGGCCAGGAGCAGCAGCAGGTGACTCTGGGTCCCCTGACCTTGACCCCAGGCTGCGCCCCCACATCGTACAGATCTAGACATGTGCACCCGGCCCGCAGAGACAGTTGGGTCCCACGGGACGGCGTCTCGGACGGTCAGGGACACAGAGAGGCCAGGATTACCCGGACTCGGGAGCACTGAGCATGCGGGGAGAGCGGAGCCTGAGGAAGAGCAGGAAGGGAGCAGCCAGTGACGGCCCTGCAGGGTCGCGCAGAACCAGGCGCACCAAGCAGAGCAGCTGCGCCCCAGGCGGGGGCTGGCGGCACCCCAGAGCGAACCAGAGCAACGTGGAGGTGCAGACACCCTGGGTCACAGCACCCCGACAGCGGACGCACAAACTGCAAACTGATGAGGAAATTGAAGACCCTCGTGGGGAGAGTCCAGTTCACGGACAGGACGGGTCAGGAGGTACCGCCCCCAACGCCGTCGGCAGCATGGGTGCTGGGTGCAGAATGACTTCCCGCCGGGGTTCTGGGGTGCCCGGCCCCCGGAAGGCGCATCTCCGACATGGACTCCGCCGTCAGCTGCGGCTTCACTGGTGTCAGTACGTCGCTGTGGGCTCAGGGCTTCTGCTCAGTTTATCCCTAACCCTCAGGCTTCCTTGACAACGAAGCCTGTGCTTCCCCCACTCTAGGTTTTGTTTGTTTGTTTTTGAGGGAGGGGAGGGAGGGGGAGAAACATCCATGTGTGGCTGCCTCTCACACACCCCCAGCTGGGACCTGGACCGAAACCCAGGCCTGTGCCCTGACTGGGGATCGAACCAGCGACCCTTTGGTTCACAGGCCGGCGCTCAGCCCACTGAGCCAACCCAGCCGGGGCAAAGCCTGTCATTTTTGAAAAGGATAATAGAGCAACACTGTCCTCGCCCTTTGACAACTGAGAATGTGCTTTTTAAAAAACATACGTAGCCCTGGCAGGTGGCACAATGGATAAGGCGCCTGCCTGCGAACCCAAAGGTCTCAGGTTCGATTCCCAGCCAGGGCACATGACCAGGTTGCAAGCCAGGTCTCTAATCAGGTCTGTAGCTGGAGTCAGGGGAAAGGCAACCATTCATGGATGTCTCTCTCCTTCTCTGCCTCTCTCCCTTCTCCTCTTTCTAGAAAAAATGAAATTTTAAAACATCTTTAAAAAAATTAAAAGTAAAAAACAAACGTGAGTTTAACCATCGTCGCCCTTTTTAAGGGCCAAATTAACTACTGGACATTCACACGTTGTGGGACCCTCATCACCATCAGCTCCGGAACCTTCCGTCGGCCCTAATGGAGACTCTGTCCCCAGTAAACACTCTCCATCCCCTGACGCCCACCCTCCCACGTTCCACTTCTGAGAAGGTGGCTCCTGGAGGTGCGTCCACACGTGGCCCCTGCCGTGCGGGTCCTTCTGCGCCCGGCTTCTGTCACTGAGCCTCTGGGACACCCGGGGCTTCTGTCACTGAGCCTCAAGGACACTGTGGGACACCCGGGGCAGTGCTCCCACCCGTGGACGGACCTTCAGGTGGAGCGGGGGAGCTGCGCCCCCACCCACAGGTGCGCACAGCCCTCAATGACAGGAACTCGCACTTGTCACCTGGAAGCTACCCGCCACGCTCCCTCGCCTTCTTCCAGTCTTGTGGCCGCCGCTGACATCCTCACACCCCCTCCCGCCTGGAATCTGCGCAAAGCAGGCGCTGCTGCTTTCAAGATAGGTTTCAAAAGCTTTGGAACGCGATTTCTTAACACAAAAGTTAAGATTTCACCAGTAATACCACTAATTCCCCCAGAGCAGGACGGCAGGGGGGGTGGGGTGCGTGCGGTGGGGGACAACCGTCCCAGATGCCGCATTATCACAAGGAAGGACGTCTGTGCATAATCTTGCCACTTAATGAAGCTACGAGATAGCATGGGGGAGTTTTAATTTATTTGGCTTGGAACTTAGCTGTCCTTGGAGCTGATCTCTGTCCTTAAAGGATTAGGGCTGGTGGCAGCCACCAGCCCACAGAGACACTGGGGACTATTTGTGAGCCCGAGGGTCACCCTCTGCCCCAGGCTCCCCGGGGACTCAGCCCAACCCCCACCCTCAGCCACGCCAGCCATTGGGACGGTCTGAGGCCACCTGCGGACCCCGCCTGGCGCAGCAGGGCCCCGGGCGCAGCTCCTGGTCCCCCAGCACCAAGAGCTTCTCATCCCTGTTGGCCTGAAATCAGCAGCAAACACCACGCGGCCAGGCACCCCCAGGGCTGGCTGCCCTCCCCTGGCTCACCTCCAGGGACCCGACGGTCAGACGCCCACCCTGGGGTCCGCCGGGATCGTGGGGCCTGGGGCCTCATTCTGGGGACCCGGAATCCCCTGCAGAAGGAGCGGCCTTCGTCCGGGGCCCGGGGGGTTACTCCCCATCCCCCTGAGAAGGTGAACGGATGACTTTCTGAAACTGGGGGCCGTGGGCCTGCAGACCAGGAGAGGGTCCGGGGCCCCACGGCCTAAGCGAGGCTCTGGCTCAGCACCCCGCCGGTTTCGGGGCAGGAACACCGGTTTCCCAGACTTTTCTGGCCCCACGCGAGCAGCCAGTACGGAGGGCTCCCGGCAGGGCTGAGCCACGGTGCGCGTGGGGCCAGGGGCCCTCGGGCTGCTCTGGGCAGGGCAAGGGCACCCCAAGGTGGAGAACTTGACTCCACCTGCCGACTCCCCCACAAGGGCCTATTTTCCTCGGGCGTGGTGGCCAGAGCTCCCACTGAGAGGCCCACGTGTCTCACACGTGGCCCCGAGGATGGTGAGCAGCCCCAAGCCCCCCAAGGCACTGGCTGATGCTCAGAGCAGCTCCTGCTGGGGCGGGGGACAGGCCCAGGGACAGGCCCAGGGACAGGCCGGGGGACAGGTTGGGGGACAAGCCGGGGGACAGGGCAGAGGCCCAGTGAGGCTCCTCCATCCCCCTCCCGTCGGGCTGTGCCCGCCGGTGCCTAGACAGAGACCTGCCATGTCCACGGCCCCAGCTGCAGGCAGAGGCCCTGCGAGTCACCCCTGTGAGTCCAAGTCCAGAGCCTGCGGACGGACACATGTGCTCGGATGGAGAACAGCTCCCGCTGCGCGAGTCGGCCGGTGGAGAGGGGCTCCTGGCCGCTGGGTCTGATCTCCTCTGCCTCCCGGGAGACCCCAGCCATGTGGAGAAGGGCTTCCGAAGACGAGGAAAACACCAATGAAGTAGCTAAAAATAATGCCGCTCGGGAGATGCAGGCATTGCTGCGTTCGGCCACCTTGTCCTGCACCTCAGGGGACGGCCGGCCCAGGGGAGGCCGGGCCAGGGCCGCAGGCAGGACAGAGGCTGCGGACGGGCGTGGAGGCCCCGCCGGGCGGTGCCGGTGCTGCCCGGTGCTCCGGACCAGGCGTGTGTCGGGACACCCCGGGCCCCAGAGCAGAGGCGGCAACGGGCGTGTCCTGAACCTGGATGGGAGAAAAGCGTCCCGCTGGGCACTGGGGGAGCCGGTCAGATGGGGCGACGTTTCTCTGCAATTCAGTGACCAGCCAGGCTCAGCCCTGCCGCCCGGCGGGCCCCCCAGCCCAGGCGGATATGGGGCAGGAGTGTCAGTGGGCCCAGGCCAGCCTGTGCCCACGCAGTGGCTCAGGGAAAAGGGGGCGGCCACCCTTCAGCGACACTGGCGAGAGTCCACGGACCGGCCCCCGGGGGCTGCCCTGCTCCCCCGGGTTCCCCAGACAGCTCGCTCCCCGGCCGCAGGGGCCGGTCGCCCTGTTGCGCCCCTTTCCCTCCATCATCAAGTTCCCAGGAGCCTCCCCCCGTCCGGGTCCGGGGCTGGGGGCTCTGCACACACCGGCCAGATGTCACGGGGGGCGGGGGCCTGGCTCCCGAATGCCCCCTTCCCCTGCGTCTCCTGTTGAGTTTCCAGAAGATTCTACCTACACCCCAGCGCTCGGCCAACGTGGGTGCTTCTAGCGGCGACGACCAGATCTAGAGACCCCTCCGGCGCCACCCCTCTTCCTGCCCCCAGAGGCAACGGAGGAGACGGAGCCTGTGACCCCCCCACTTGGCGGAAAGGAGAGCCCCCCATGTCAGGGGGCGCCCCAAGCCCACAGGACGAGGGCAGAAACGCCCCGGAACGGACCAGAGAGCCGAGGGCAGGGCAGCCCCTGGGGTCCAAGTGCCTCGGGGAGCCCCACACACACGGCAAACCGGCTTCACCTTTTTCTTAAGCAAGAAATACTCACTTGCTGAGCAGCCCATGTGCTCAGCTCCTAGGGTGGGTGGGAGAGACATGCCCTGAATGAAGAGCGCAGGGCACCCGGCAGCACCCCCCAGCAGCTGGGGCCCCAGGAGGAAGGAGGCCACCGCCCCACCAACCTGGGAACAGTCTGCAGGGGCCTGGAGTGTCACCGGAGATCAGTGAGACTGGGGTCTTGGCCAGGAGCATTCTCCACCCCATGTGGTGGGCTGACATCCGTCCCCAAAGCTGGGTCCACCCAGGGCCTCCGAAAACGGCCTTATCAGAAGTGGCCCTGCAGGTTTAGTGAGGGGTCCCCGTGGGCCGAGCATGTGACCCGCCACCGAGAGAGGAGGTGGGGACCTGAGACAGGGACAGAAGAGGCCCTGGGGCCTGGGTGCAGCCAGCAGGGACGCTGGGGGCAGCCCCACAGGCAGGGACCCCCCTCCAAGGGAGGGGCCAACGCTGGGGTCTGGACTTCCGACCCAGATCCTGGATCAACAACACCTTATGCTCCCCCCCCCCCCCACAGGCCTCTGTAACAGCCGCCCCAGGAGGCCGTGCACCCCCTCCGCTGCTGTGCCCATGGGAGGCCCAACCCTGGTCCGGGGGTCTCTTCATCCTCCAAAGGCTGAGCCCTCCAGGGAGTGACCGGATCCCTCAGGGGCAGACCCACAGGGACCACCCCACCTGCACCCGCAGCTCCAGCCCCCCTGAAAAGTGAGCCGCCCCAGACCCACGGCCGGTCCGCCTGCCCGTCCTGCTCCGGGCTGAGCCTCCTCCTCGCCCCGCACTCAGCCGGTGCTCAGTAAACGTGTTCAACCAGCGCAGCGCCTGCGCCCCGATTCCACCGCGCAGGAGCTTCCACTGCCCACCCGGACCCCACCTCCTGCGCAGCCCGGCGTCAGCGTCAGCCTGACACTCGAGGGCAGTCACTCCATGGGTCCGGACGCCCCGGCACACCCCACAGGCCTGTGGCTTAAAGCAGCAGCAGGTCACCTCCCACAGCCCTGGGGACACAGTCCCACACCCGCGTGACGGCGGATGCTCCCGCCCGGGGCCCTGGGGCGAACTCCTTTCCGCCTCTCTGGCCTGTAGCGGCGGCCGATGTCCCTTGACTGGCGGCCACATCGCCAGCCTCTGCCTCCATCTTCAATGGCCTCTCCCTGCGTCTTTGGAGTGAGGGTGACCCTAACCAGCAGAACTGCGTGGGGCGATCCCACCTTAACGACACCTGCAAAGCCGGTTTCCAAATGAGGCCACTGCGCCCAGGGTTACGGTGGGCCTGACCTTGGGGTCCTCGCGTGGCCCCCAGGGCTCTGCTTGGCACACATGTCCACACACCCCAGCTCAGCTCGGCCTCCGGGTCCCACCGGGCCTCCAGCTGCCCCAGCGCAGCCTCCGGTGGGTGCGTGTCACGCTGTGGCCGGCATGCCCATCAAAGCGGTCACCCGGGCAACCGGCCGTGGCTGTGCAGGTGGGAGACGGAGTTTACAGCTCCGCGAAGCACCGAGCTATTTATACGCGAGGCCCGGGCTCTCCTGCAAGCTGCAGCCACGCCCGGGGCCCGCCCGCCGCTGCGGACACCGCGCGCACGAAGGGAACGGCTAATAAAACCCACCTTCTCCAGGCAGGAGCCGGATTTGGAAAACACGTCTATTTTAAAGGCTGCTTGGGCCAGGGGAGGAAACGCGGGGTCCAGGGTGGGCAGCTGCGGTCTGGGCTCGTGTGTCCCAGCAGGTCCAGAGGACGGCGCCCTCCAGGGAACCTGGAGCCTCCCCAGACCCCACCCCTGCCCGAGCCAGGGGCCTGAGGGCCTGGGCCGCCCCTGCCAGGTCCAGCCCGGGTTCCCCGGCAGGACACCACCGTCAGGCCAGGCGAGCCTTAGGCCTCCAAAGGGCCCTCCTGCCGGGACACCCCAGCCCTCGGCCTGGCTCCCTAGGAGGTGCAGCTGGGGCCCCGGCTGGAAACAGGGTCCCGGGAAGGTGGGGGCCCGGCCCACAGGGCTGACGCCCCTCTTCAGGCTCCCGGACCCAGGCCTTGGCCAGGAGGACCCTCAGTGAGGAGGGGACAGTCAGAGGGCAGGTGGGTCCCGCCCACCGGACCCTGTCCCTCCTGGTCCCTTTACAGGCCAGGGCTGAGCCGGGGGAGGGGCCCAGGCCCAGGTGCCGCCTCTGGGACAGCCTCTTCAGTTCGCTGCCCCTTGCGCCCTCAGCCCACCTGCCGCGCCCAGCACCCTCAGCTCCCCACGCAGCCAGGGGTTCAGCACCCGTGACAGGGACACTCCCAGCAGCCGGGGGCCGGGGACCAGGCACGAGGCTGTAGCCACACGCTGTGTGCACGTGTGAGCGTGTGCATGTGTGCAGTCGTGTACATGTATGAAGTGTGTTCGTGTGTGTGTGTGCGCGCCTGTTTGTGAGTACCTTGTGTGGTGGGTGAGCGTATGTGTGCATGAACATGCACATGTGAGGTGCATGCAATGTGCACACATGGACATGCACATACATGTGAGTGCCTGGTGTGTGCGAGCTGGGGTGCATGCGTGTGAGAAGGTAGGGGGCACAGCTGCGCCACACCCCACAGCGGCGGTGCAGGGACAGATGGCTTCCGGCTGACGGGAGAGCTGGTCACCACCGCAGGTGGCGGTGACTGCAGGTCCTAAGAGTGACCGTGTGGGGCGCTGGTTCCGTCCCCGGGGAGAGAGCATGTGAAGGCAGCCACGTGTGCTGGGCATATGCTCTCATGTGTGTGATGTTACATGCGACACACGCTTTCACGCTAACACACTTCCCACGGTGCACGCTTGCCGGAGCGCCGCATGCAGGCGTGAGGTAGGGGGGCTCCCCTGCCCCCTCCCGGCAAACTCGCCCAGGCCCTGTTTCCCAACCAGGCAGCTGCATTTTAATGGATTCTGTGCATTTCACACACCCACGGACCCCACACGTAACTATGGAACACATGTTGAATCAACAGACCCACGTGTGCACACGTGTGCACACATCAGCAAACACGCTGCGCCCCTGCCTTCTCCACCGTGCCCTCCGCTCCCGGGGCCCCACCAGGTGAGACGCCAGCTCAGGGGAGGGGCGCCGACAGGGGCCCGGCCTCTCACGGTCCCCGGAGACACGGACACTCGCCGTGCGAGGCTGCGGTGAACCGTGTCACGTCTGGTCGGGTCCCTCCGTGTGCAGCCCAGACTGCGACAGGGGCGACCAGCAGCCAGGCGCCCGGCGGGGAGCCCTGCAGCCCACGGGCACGTCTGTGGGGAGGGGTCATGGGCTCAGCGTGGCCAGGGGTGCCCGGCGCCCGCAGGCTCCGGCATCTGGGCCCCTCACCCCCGAGGTCACAGATCCGAGAGTGGGCCAGGTGCTGCCTGGGGCCCAGGACCCACGGAGAAGCACCTTCCACTGCAGAGCTTCAGGGCGGGGCAGGGATGGTCCCCCATGCCCCCACCAGCAGGCGGGCACCTGCGCCCCTGCCCCACCGACCCCCAGGACACCGGCTTCGAGCTGCGGTGACCCTTCCCATTCAGCCCACGTTCCTGCCCAGGCCACGCCGGGAGCCGTGTCGCACCAGGCCCCACGCCGGCCGTCAGCTTGCTCCTTTCAATAAACCGACAAGAGGTACCAGCCACACGGCTCAACCCCCCCGCAACCGGGAGGATGGTGGCCATTCACGGAGGCCATGGCGGGGCCCTGGGGGCGGAGCGTCACTTCCAGAGTAATTGGCTGAGGGATAAATAAAGGAACACCGCATCCCGCTTACCCCGTCAGCTGGTCCCTGAGGGCCACAGCGGCTCTGGGCAGGTCTGGACAGGGGGGCTGGGTCCCTGCCAAGGTGGCCCAAGGCCCAGCCCTCCTCCCTGCAGGAACCGGCGGCTGCCGGCCTGTTTGCAGCCGGCCACCCCCTGCCCGGACCCCACGGGTGGAAGGGGGCCCAGGACAAAAAGCCCTGCCGGCTCCAGCCTGCGCGTCCCACTGCCCCAGGCCTCGCCGCCCCAGCCTCCTGGACCAGCAGGCCCCCTGGGCTGCTCTCCCCCTTCCCGGCCCGTTGGGGTCAAGACGAAAGCCATCTCCGTGCCCAGCGCCATGGTCCCTGGGGGGACGAAGAGCCCGGAGAGAAACAGCGTCAAGCGCGGGGAAGAGGCGATGAGAAGGTAATTCCGTTTCCTCACCTCCGAGCTCCGGGCCAAACGCAGGTAGGAAGGTGAAAGAGTGCCCCCCACCCCCCCCTGCGCACACCCGCTCTGCCCTCTGCCTTCGCAGCTGGGTCTTCAATCAGCTGCCCAAGACCCCCACCCCCCCTTGACTGGAGTTCGCAAACATATAGCCCCGCGTTGACTGCAATCAGAGCACTGTTGGGGGGTCCTGGGGCGCCAGCCAGGGGCAAGCACACCCCACCCCTGGCCCCACACCCACTGCGGCCATGCCCTGGCTTCTCCCTGCGGGTGGGCCTGTCCCTGTGGGCAGGACTGTTTTCACAAAGACTCCCAGCGGAGGCCACGGTCAGGGACCCCAACGCGCCCCGTGCCGGTTCACAGCCCAGTTCCTCTCGCACACGCAGGAGGCCAGGCTGGCCCGGGGCAGATGGGCCGGAGGCTGCCCTGTAGCTCACACAACGGGCAGAGAGGGGAGAAACGGCCGCCTGGGTCCCCCCTGCTTGACCTCCAAACAAACCGGAGTCGGAAATGGGATTTCAACGGCTCCTTCCCACTCGCCCAAGACAG
The DNA here is from genome assembly GCA_004026585.1 of Noctilio leporinus. Lineage (NCBI taxonomy): Eukaryota > Metazoa > Chordata > Mammalia > Chiroptera > Noctilionidae > Noctilio > Noctilio leporinus. The sequence goes on from PVIW01005401.1 coordinate 59,633, forward strand.
CGAGCCCCAGCTGTCCGCCGCCCCTGGCTCCCTCCCTCCCCGACCCTGCTGGCCAGCGGGGCTGAGAAAGTGGCCTGGAGCCTGCTGTCCAACGCCCTCGGGAATCAGGCTGGTCCCCACCCTCCCCAAGGTCTGCAAGGAGCTCGGTCCCTGGGGAGCAAATGCGGCTGTGCGGGATGGACACTGGATGCCAAGGACGCGCGTGGGCTCCCCAGGCCAGACCTGCAGGACATTGGGCCTCCCAGGTGCACCTGCTCCCCGGCCCGGCTCTGGCTCCACACCCCCCACCAGCTCCGTTCAGGGTAAAGCCTGGACCCGGTGGAGGGCTCTCCAGAGGCCACTCAAGGAAGGGCTCTCCACTCGGTGCGCACTGGCCTCTCAGACGCTGACCGCCCGCACCTGCCACCTCTGCTCCCAGAGACGGACACACCCTCCTCTCCACCAGAACACCCTCCTCTTAGGACGTGGGCGGCGGGCGCAGTCACCCGGGCAAGCGCAGGGCACAGAGCTTGACTCTCGCCAGGCCACAGCCACAGGGCCAGGAAGGCCCCAACCGTGGGCACCGCTGACCTGAGAGACACTGGGTCCTGAACACGCACCCCCTCCCCAAAGAGAAGGGTGACAGCCTGGGGCCCAAGCAGGGCCCAGCTGCCCAGGGAGCCCTGGTTGCCGGGCAGGTCGAGGCTCCCTGGACACAGAACAGCCCTCTGGGGACCACCAGCCACAGAGCCACCCGGGCTGAAGCCGGTGGGGAGGGGCTGGCTTTCAGGGGGCAGGACAGGCCTGCCCACAGCCACCGCTCCCTCCAGGGCCCGGACCCAACATCAAGAGGGGGAAGGAACACCAGGCTGGCAGCGGGTGACCAGGCCCCAGCTGGCCCCCCACACCTGCCTGCTCCCCGGAGCCAGCAGCTAGTTAACCAGGAGGCAAGCGCTCAATGGTGCAAACGCCGCCTCCGCCTCTGTAGGAACCGGCGCTAAGAGGCTGGGCCCCATCGCCAGCCACACGGGCCCTTCCGCGCTGGGGAGGGAGGGGCCGCGCGGGCTGGTGGCCGGCGCCTCCGGACAAGGGCACCCCAGCTGCAGGCCGGGCTGCCCGGCTGAGCTTCGGGTGCATCACTCCCGGGCCGTGGGGTCCAGGACAGCGCGGCGGGGAAGTTTCCAGGAGGGTCCCGGGTACCACAGTGCCCAGCAGCCACCCCGCCCCGTCCGTTTGCGCGGGTCACCGGGTCTGAAGGCGCTTCCAGCTGCGAGGGTCAGGCCGTTACCAGGTGCGCCTCCGCCAAGTCCCAAGAACCGAGATCTCGGAGCCAACTTGGTGCCGGTGCCTGGCGCTCTGGGGACCGGCTCCCCGAACCCCGCGACTCCCCAACTAGGTCCGGAAGGCGACGTGGCGGCGGGGTGCCAGCGCGCAGGCCTCATCCCGGGCTCCCGCCGGCCCTCGGCCCGCGCCGCGTCCGCCAGCGTGGAGCGCTGGTGCCATCTACCGAGGCCCGCGGAGAGCAGGCGGGCGCCGCCGCCACTGGCGTGCGGGGCAGGGGACGGGCTCGCGGCCTCGGCTCCCGGCGCTGCGAGCGGCCCCGAAGCCCGGCCCCGCGGGGAACCCGCCGCTCCGGCCCCGCAGAGGCGCGGGGCGGCCGGCCGAGCGCGGCGGCAGAGGCGGGGAAGGTGCGGGAAGCCCGGGCGGGCGCGCGGGGACAGTTACCTTCTTTCAGGAACTGCGCGTGGATCACCAGGACGAGGAAGCAGCACAGCGCGGCCCCCGCGAGCGCCCAGAGCGCCTTCAGCAGCTGCATCGCGAAGCGCCCTCTCGGCCGACGCCCCCGAAGTCGCGCAGCGCAGGTCCAGGCGCCGCATCAGCGCCCCGCCGGGTGCCGCCGCCGCGGCCGCCCGCTCGCGCCCTCCATCCGCCGCCGGCGCCGCGGTCCGCCGGTCTGGAGGCGCCTCTCCGGGCGGCGATCGCGTCTTTTTGGGCAGGGGGAGGGGCGCGGGCGCGGGGGCGGGGAGGTTAGCACAAAGTCTCGGGCCGCGGCGGCCGCCGGTCCGGCCACTCGGCCACCATCGCGGGCTGCGGGGCGCCGGCGGCCGGGGCGCGGGGGGGTGGCCGCCGCGGCCCCATGAATCAGCCCCGCCGCCCCTGGAGCCGCGCGGCCGGCAGGGCCGGGACGGGGAGCCGCCGACTGCGCAGCGGCCGGGCTCTGGGGTGTCTGCGCGGCTCGGCCCTTAGCTGCCCGCGGCGCTGGCGGCTGCGCCTTCCTCTCCTCCTCCTCCTCCTCCTCCTCCGCCGCCGCCGCCGCCGCCGCCCGCGCTCCCTCCGGCCCGGGGCTCAGGGGGCCGCCGCGCCGCCGCCACCCCCGCGGAGGACAGGGCTCGGGGCCCGGGCTGCGCGCAGGGCGCGGGGCTGCCGCACCATCCCCGCCGCCGGGGCCCGCGCGGCGCGGCCGAGCTCGCGGCGACCGAACTTGCGCAGCTGGTGAGCCGGTTACCTCCCCCGACCCCCGGGACGGTGCCGGCCTCCGCGCTCCCGGGGCCCGCGGCGCCGCCGCTGCGGAGGGCAAGGCCCGGGCCGGCGCTCCCGCGGCGCTCGCGCTGCTGGCTCTGCCCGGGCGGGTGGCGGCGGCGGCGGTGGCGGGGCGGCCGCGCCGACAGGTGGGGCGGGCGACGCTGCGCGCCCGGTGGCCCGCGGGACCCCGCGGCTCTGGCCCAGGGACGCGCGCCCGCTGCTCGCTCGGCTCGGCCGCTCCCGGGGAGGCGGCGGGAGGGGAGCGGGGACCAGGCCCGCGCGGCGATCGGACTCCGGCCCGCCGCCGTCCACGCTCCGCCCGGCCGCCGATGCGCACTGGGCCGCGGAGGGGACCCGGGGGATCCCCGCCGCCCTGCAGCGCCCCCGCCTGGCGCGCCGGCGGCTCTGGCGGGGCCGGTCCAGCCGAAAACCGCGGGTCGGGCTCCACCTAGGCGCGCCGCGGCCTCACTGCAGAGCCGGCGCGGGGGGGCTCCGGGGCCTCCCGCGCGCCCAGCCCCCTCGCGGCCCGCCGCGCCAGGGGAAGCGGACCGGGGTGGCCTCGCGCTGTCCGGGGCTGACCCGCGGTGGCCGAGGACAAACAGCACCTCCCCCTGGGACCGTGCGCACCGTGCTGGGCACCGGAACGCAGGGCCACACGGTCCTTGCCAGGGGGCCGCCCCGGATAAACAGCGGGCGCCTCCTGCCCTCGAGAGGCGGGGCCGGTATTCGGTCGGCCGTTGTCCTCACGGTCCCCTGTCCCAGAGCAGCAGCCGTCTCGCTCCCAGCCTTCAAGGAACCTTTGTGTGAGCTGAATTTAAAATTCAATTTCAAACGCCCAGCAACGGGGGCAGGGGTCCGGCGGTGGCCACCCGAGCCCGTGTCTCACCTGAGCTGGGTGTCGGGGGTCCTCGCAACGGGTGGCAGGGCAGGAGGGCAGGGCGCGGGGGTCCCGGGGTGGGGGAGGGGGCTGTGCCTTTCCTGCCCAGACAGCCACACTCCAGGAAGGGGGACGAGGACGGACCTGGACGGGCTCTTAGAGGTCAGACAGGTCAAACCCCTCAGCGCACATCTAGGGAAACTGAGGCCTGCTCAAGTACGGGTGCCGGTACCGATCCCAGAGCTGCAGGGCAGGCCTCCCTGCCCACCCTGCAGGGCGCAGCCCCCTCAGAAGAGAGGCCACCTGAGACGCCATCCCACACCTGCGGCTGCGCTGCCCCGCGGCACCCCCACATCCTGGGGCGGCTCCCCAGACAGGAAGGCTGGGTCTGAACCCCACACGGAGATGCGGCCCCAGCCTCACTCTCGCCGGCCGCTCCGAGTCCAGCTTGGCGTTCCCAGCCGGGGGCAGCCCCCCCTCCAGAACCCCACTTCCGGGAAGCTCCCCAGCCCGCACCCCTGCCTTTTGCACGGACTGTTCTCTGGAAAAGAGGCCGGGGAGCCACCCCGCCCAGCAGGCAGGGCCTGACCTCCACCAAGGTCGTGGGCCTCTGCTGCTCACCTGCACTTGTCCCACGTGCACCCCCGGCACCCCCAGGGGCCCCGGTCAAGACACAAAGCCTGCCTGGGACACGGCTGTCCCCGGTCAAGTGCGTGTTATTTGAAATTTTGAAAATTTCACCACCGGAACTTTAAAAAAGTAACCATTCAGGGGCGCTTCCATCAAAAAGACAAAAAGAACATTCACAAAGGGAAACCGGCCCGGATTTCACGTTCCCGGGGGAGCCCAAGGCCCCGTTCTGCGCTGGGGGGACCGGAAACCCGCTCATCAACCTGGAGGCGGAGCGGGGCTGGGGGCCCCCAGGGGGGCTGCGAGCGGCTTGCGTCACGGAGGGGCCACTCAACATGACCCCCTCCCCCCCCATTGAGCCTGGAGACAGTGGACACCCTGGCGAGTGTGGCTGTGTCACTAACAACGGAAGTGACAGGAATCTCCAGGTCCCGTCACAGCTCCCGAGACCCTTGGGGCAGCAGTCACGCCTCCCTCTCATTCCAAGTGACCCCTGTCCCCGCGACAGGTACCTTACGTGACGCTGTGATAAAGGAGCAAACCCATGATCGGAAAAGACGCTTCAACCTTGGCTAAAAGTGCCTTTTGCCATCGGTGGTGTTCTTAGCGTCTCCTGCATTTTATTCTGTGGGCTCCGTGGGCCCCACAAGATGGCGCAGAGCAGGCTGGGTGCCCCCTCGGTGGGCAGAGTGAGGGCCCAGGGCCAGAGGCAGGACAGCGCCAGGTGATGTGCCCATGGTGCCAACACCTCCTCCAGGGAGGCCGCCTGCCTCACCCCCGCCCGCCCCCAGGGGGCTTGCACGCAGCCCTCCCGATCACACAAGCAGCCTGCTGGGCCGTGCAGGGCAGAGGTGACCCCACTGGCCCATCCCTGTCGCCCCCTGGGTCCCCAGCCAGGACAACGGGCAGGAGGGACACCAGGAACGGGCACAAACCAGAATGAGTCGGTGACAGGTACAACGACAACAGTAACTATTATTATTTACTAGTGGCGACAGGACAACTTCCAGATGGCACCCCTCTCGAAGGAGCTCGAGGAGGCAGGACCTGTGGACCGGAAGCCCCCCGGATCAGAAGGAAAACAAGGGGAGGGAGGAGGGAACGTGGGAGAATTGAGACGGGCGGAGAGCAGCTGGACCGCCGACCGGGCTCCGGGAAACGGAGTCAGAGACGGTTCCCGAGTGGTGGCCGCCGGGGAGGACGTGAGATGCGGGGATCAAACCTCCGTCGAGGAGAAATTCCGAAGGAGAAAACGAAAGGCCCCGAAGAGGAAAGAGCCAAATGGAGGGGCCGCTTCTGACGGTGGGGCCCGTGGGGTTGGGGGTCCCAGGACAGACCCGGCGCGGGGAGCGGCCCGCAGGGCCCGCCCGTCAGTCTTCCGTCCGTCCGTCCGTCCGTCCCCCGTTCTTCATCCATCCTGCCCCCCACCCACCTGCCCAGAGCCCTCGCGGGTCTCCTGAGAGCGGAGCTCCGGGCCGGGAGGGCTCAACACGAGCGCACAGGGCGTTCTGGAGTTGGACGGAACAGGAGGCGTCTCTGCGGACACCCAGGGGCACAACTGGGGGGCAGAGGCTGCGCAGCGCCGGGGAGGTGACGGGCTGGTGGGACCCCGCACCGTGTGCTTGCAGAGCCACGGGCTTCCCCCCGCAGCTGCCGGGTTAGAAACCTGCCCGAGGGTCCGGCGAGGACACCGAGTGTCTGCTGCGCTGCCCACACCCAGGGGAACCACCGCCCGCCCACAGCCAGCGCCGTCCAGGTCCCCTGGGCCACCCCAGGCCTGAGCCTGCCTGCCCTTCCCAGCCTCCCACCTGCCCGTGACCTTGGCCCGAGTCCCCCAGGGAAGCTCCAGCCCAGGGAGGGCCTGGTCCCCCTCCTGCCCACTGGCCCAGCCTCCGCCACCCCTCCTGCGCCGGCCACTAGGACGCAGGGCGTGGCGGACGGGAGGAAGCGCCGGCTGCCCCTTGCACTGGGGTTTCTGCCTGTCACCCCGCATGTGGCTGTGGACACCAGCTCACGGCCCTTTTAGCCTGTTTCCCCGGCTTGTCCCCTTCCATGGCTGCCACCACGGAGGGGACCCTCACGGAGGCCGTGGAGCCCTGGGGGCACCCAGCCCAGCTGCTCGGCTGCACCGTGGGGACACCAGTATGAACCACCGGGGACCTGTCCCCTCGGGACCAGAGCCGCCCGAGTTTCTGCCCTCACTTCCAACTCGGCACCAGCCCGAGGGGCCCGTACGACCCATCCAGTCACATGGGCGGGTGCCCACTGGTCACCCCGGGCCGCAGAGCCCCCTCACCCTGCACACAGGTCCCCTCCCTGCTGGCCCTGAGCTCTGAGTGACCCCAGCAGCTCCCACAGGCAGCAACTTCCCCTGTGCCCGTGCGGAGTCCCGCTGCCCTGCGGACACTGGCCCTGGGGCCTCCCTTGGTCCCCAGCCCTCCCTGCAGAGCCCTCCGGCCACACGTGTGTGCGTCCGGGTCCCGGGGCTGCTCTGGGAGCCACAGACGGTGCCCTCCACGCCCCTCTGGAAAGGGAACAGCTGGGGAGTGGACTCTCCACGGCCCGGGCTGACGTGGTCCAGGAAGGACGAAGGGCCCGGACAGGAGAGAGGTGGTCCTATGAGCTGCCCCGGGCACCGCACAGCCAGGGTGTCACACAGCACGTGTCCCTGTGCCCCTGACCCCCTCCGGGCCCTGCTGTGTCCCCCCACCCGCACCCCCACTACCTAGCGACTGGGTGGTGAGCCCAGCACAGCGCTGTGAAGGGACCAGCTTTGGGGGGCTTCCAGGCTGGGACGGGCCCTGGGGGCCCCTCCCTGGTGCGGTGCCAGCTTGCAGGGAGGCCGGGCAGCTCCCGGTCCCGCAGCTGCGCTCCCCTGCCCCCCGAAGCACCCTGTGCCCCCCCCTTTGTGCTGAGGGGCCAGGGGAGCGAGGTTCGAGAGCATCAGTGGTCACGATCATGGTGGCAGCTGACATTCGTGCAGTGCGGGAGCTGGCCCGTCCCCTCGAGGGTCCCCGGAGTGGGAGGTGACTGCCACCAATTCCTGAGAAGAAAGGCTAGGTCTCGGAGCCCCAGAGCCCGGCCAGGGCAGGACCCGGGGGGCCCCCTGCTGAAAGCACAGCCTCCCGCCCCTCCCAGGCCCTCGGCCAAGGCACAGGCACGACTTTGATCACGTGCCACCTTCTGGGACCGTGTGAGGTCCGGGCCGCCACGCCGGGAGCTGAGAACATCAACTTCTAAATAAGGTCGGCGCCCTGGCCAGAGCATCAGAAATGGCTTATTGATTTTAAAAACGCGGGGAGCCTTGTTTGTGAAGGAGGCTGGTGGCCCAGGCTGGCGCCTGGAACGTCCTCACGAGCTGCGGGGCCCAGGACCTCGGAACAACGGAGGTCAGTCACCGGCGCGCTGGGGGCCACCCGCCCAGCCAGCCGCGGGGAAGCACCTTCCCTCCTTCCAGCGCCCGACCTGGAGCCCGAGCGTGTGGTGCGTTTTCTGTGTGGAACCCACAGCAGCCCTGCCTGTGCCCCATCGGCCTCCCGAACACGAGGTGGCTGGACATGCCAGCGTCACGCCGTGGAGTGGAGGGTCACCGTGAGGGGGTCCTGTGGCTGCGGGAGGGAAGGTTCTGTCTGGGCCGCCCCGTCTGCCATGAGCTCCGAGCGTCTGTCCTGGAGCAGGGTGGGCCTCCGAGGGCTGACAGGGGCTGCAGCCGCCGAGAGCCACCTGTCCCCCAGAGCCACCTGTCCCCCAGAGCCACCTGTCCCCCAGAGCCACCTGTTCCCCAGAGCCACCTGTCCCCGAGAGCCACCGGGCAGGCCCAGCACCCTCCAGAGCCAGGCACCCGCAGCTTTCCTGGTGACAGGGCACAGGAGAGGCATTCCATCCCGGCGGGCACACGCGTGCCGCTCACGGCCAGAGCAGGGCTCCGTCCGCCAGAGACCGGGCGGCCCCAGCAAGGTGCCGGGAAGGAGGCAGACAGGGGGACTCTGCCCAAGGCCCCTGCTGCTCACTGAGGCGCCTGGGCCATCACCACCGCGAGGCCCATGTCCCGAGAAGCCGCTCAACTGTCATCGGCTTCTGAGAAGGTCCCTGCCGGGCATCCCAGGGTGAACCCAGTGAGGCGGGCGCTTGAAGACAGACGTCTCTGCACGGCCTGCCGGCTGGACACTCGAGGTCCAGGTGCCACAGACCTGGTCCCAGCTGAAGGGTGTGGGGGGCAGTGCCGCCCACAGCGCCGGCCACACGCTCTCTGGGGGCCTGCAGGCTGGGAGCGGGCGGACACGCAGGGGTGGACCACACATCATCCTTCCTGTCTGGCCCACAGGGGCACGAGGGGGTCTTTCTGGGCCCCGAGAACGGTCAGCCCTGCAGGGGGGCACCTGTGCCCGGCTCCTCAGGGTCCGGTCTGCTCCTGGGCCGCAGGTCCCTGCCCACAGGCCCTGCCCGCGTCTCCCAGCTCCCCTCGAGGCGGCCCCGGCCACGGGCCCTGGCTGGCGAGGTGAACAAGGAACACACGCCGGGCAGCGACTTCCCTCCAAACAGCCGCCACCAACCAGCGACGGCAGGGAGGACCCACGTGAGGCCAACCCTGTTTCCAGTGTCATCGTCGCCTTGGACGATACGTCCCTGTAGGCGACCTGCTGCCTGGGACCGTGAAGGGTCCTGGGCCCTGCGGCCCTGGAGGGCGATGGCGGCTCCCACACGGCAGCGGCTCCCACACGGCGGCGGTGGCTCCCACACGGCGGCGGTGGCTCCGAGCCGGGGTTTAATCTGCGTGCGAGACGCGGCCCGGCAGGCGCGGGGCCCGCGGCAGGAGCGTGTGCCGCCGCATCCCGGACAGCGATTTGCCGGCCGCCGGCAAATTGAACATAAGCTCCCATTGAAATGCAGCTGCAGAGCGGGACCGCGCGGTAATGACTGCATTGGGATGAGCTGCCCGCGGCCCCGGATGCGAACGCGCTGACTCCGGCCGGTTGCGGCCCCCTGGGAGCCCGTCCCCCCACCTCTGCCTGGAGCTGGTGCTGGGGCCGCGCAGCTCCTGGCACGGAAGCGCAGGTGACCCCCCGCCCGTGGGGGAGGGAGGGAGGGAGGGAGGCAGCTACTTGGTTGCTGGTCTTTGGCTTCAAGCTTCCGAGGGGCCTCATTCGTCCGGCGCTGCGGGTGGCACATGGCCCGTCATCTGTGGGGTCAGGGACACATCTAGGAAGCGCGTGGGCAGGACCAGGCTCCCTCAGCCTCCGGGTGGGAGCCGCCTCGCTGCCTGCGGCCCCACAGGCTCGAGCGCAGGCGCGCAGGGCCGGGCACCTCGGACACGCGGCCTCGCGCCTCCCCCAGGCTGGAAGCCCAGGCCCAGGTGTCCGCAGGGCCGGGTCCTCCAGAGGCCTCCCCGCTCAGCATGCAGACGGCTGTCACTCCCGGTGTCCTCACACCGTCCCTGTGTCTGCGTCCTGACCTCCTCTTCTCATCGGGACGCAGGTCATGCTGGAGCCAGGGCCACCCCAGTGCCCTCGCTTTCACGAAATTGCCTCTAAAGAACTTGCTTCGAATAGGGTCACACTGAGGTGCCGGAAGACATCACCGTATGAGTCTGGGGACACAGTCAACCAGGACACCCCTCCAGTGCTGTCACTGCTGTTGGCCTGGTTGTTACCCCAGAGTTGGCGCGGTCCCTGGAGACCCAGGTGGCCGTGGACGCCCAGACCCCCGGCCCTGCTGGCCACTGTAGTTCCCCTCGTGGGGCACCTTCCGTCCCTTGTCCCAGGGCTGCGCGGGGGTGCGCCGGAGCCTGGCCAGTGGGGGTGCTCTGCGGGCCGCAGGGCCCGGGCCGGGGCTCTGGGGTTCACGTGCTGAAAGGTCCCTTTCTTTTCACAAAACAAAGGCGTCCACGTGGGCCTGCCCGGGACGTGTCGCCTCCGACGGGGCAGATGGCAGAGCCCGATTTAAGTGAAGTATTAATCACCCGCAGCTGAGCACGCGTGCACATGTGTCTAAGTTGGAGCTCCGATCTAACGCATCCGTGACATGTGATTGCTTCTCCCTGCCGTGTGGGGCACAGCGACCCCAGCGTGCCCCTTAGGAGCCCGGGACCCTCGAGGGGTCCCTGCAGGAGCCCCGGGCCGCTCTCCCATCTCCATGGAGCCCACAGGCTGGGCGGCCTCCCCGGGGCCAGGACAGGTCCATCCCCTCCGGCGGCTCAGGGAGACGCCGCCCCCCATAGTGGGGCCGTGGAACCTGCCAGCCCACCCGGCCCCACCCTCCAGGAGCCGACCATGGAGTCCGGGGCCTTCACCCGGTTCCTGGGGCCCAGGCTCACCTGTGGACCCCACCCAGGAGTCAGGATGGGTGGCGGGGCGCTGAGGGGAGGAGGCACAGGAGGCCGCGCCCTCAGCAGCTGCCAGGGCCTTGGTTTTGGGAGGCGCCGCCGCTGGGGGCAGGTGTCCTGCGGGCCATGCCTGGGCTTCCTCAGCTGGGGCCAGGGGCTCGAACAAGGGCACCCCCGCAAGGTCACCTCCTTCTCAGGGCCCCCTGAGGAGGGACGGGGCTACCGGCTGCAGGACACCCCGGACCCCTGGCTGTCCCTGCGCACTTCAGGGGCTCGCTGTTGCCTTCTGTCCCGGTTTCCTTCTCCATCTCTAATAAAGTGGCCCCTTCTGAGGACACAGATGCCCTGAGTGTCCCAGGAGGGCCGCTCTGAGTGACAGGGTGGCCAGTGAGGGAGGAGAAGGGGCCAGACACCTGGGAGGCCCCCGCCAGTCCCGCCAACAGAGAGCACCAGGCCCACTGTCACCCGTCCCACCAACGGCGCTGTCCCTGGACACAGGGCAGCTGCCCGGCGCCGGCTCCTGGGGAGCCCGGTGGGCGGGTGGGGCGCCCGATCCCCCTGTCTCTGCGGAGACGACCCCCGCTCCACATTCGGGGACCAGGACGCCCACATATCCGAGAAAACCAACACCCCCACTGGGGGCCTGGCGCGGGGCAGCTCAGCATTCAACAATTCCTAAACTACGCCCCGACACCGGGCCCCTTTGAAACAATAATAACTTGGGGATCTAATCGGGTACAGCAATAGCTTTTAATAGCCATTTGTCACCGGCAGTAAGGGGCCGCGTAGCTCGGGGACGCAGGTAGCGTGGCCTCCGCTGAACCTTAGCTGTTCCCGGGGGCATGAAAGTGACACGTTCTGTCTCATCCTTTGACGTCCGTGATGCCCTCCTTCCCAGAATCTCCAAAGCCTCCCTAAAGAGTAATTAACTCGGGTGATTAAAAATGTAAGATGTTGGGAACATTTTTCACGTGACGAGGGTACCAGGTTAAACGTTTTAATCGGCGCTGTATTAATCATAAATCACTTCGATTAAAAGAAAGAAAGACAAAAAACCCTTACGGAACAAGGAGTAAATGAAAACCTCCGTTGCCAATGTTGGGTTACGATCGTTTCGCTCCCATCCTGGTTTTTGTTAATTAAAAACAACAACCCGATGAACTCAAGGAGGCTGTCAAACTTCTGCTCCTTCAAAGCCTCGGTCCGGGCTCCGGGGACACCGCCCCGCAGGGGACCCGGCCAGCACCTCTCCAGACGTGTCTCTTCTGTCCCTTGTCCTCAAAGCCCCAGCACCCACTCTTAAGGGCCTGCACCCCATTCTCTCAGGCCCCCAGCACCCTGAGTTCAGGCCCGAGCATCTACCCCCTGAGGCCCTGTGACAATTCTGGAAGCTGGAGCCGCCTGGGAGGGGTGCCAGGCCCTGCAGACGTGGCCCAAGGGCGTCCCCAGCATTTGGACAGAGTCCCTGTCCCCACTGTCTGCCCGCTGGGCACCACTGGACCCATGTCCCATCCCAGCACAGAGCCCGGCTCACCGTGGCTTCCAGGGGACATGCAGTGAATGGGTGGGTGGACAGACAGGTGGGCAGGGACCAGCCTCCGGTGAGGTCCAGCCGCCCCCTCGCCTCCCGCAGCCCGGCGAGGCCGGGCCACACGTGATAAATATTTATTTAAGGTTTTCCCAGTTGTCAGTGTGATCAACGGACCCTTGACACGATCGATGGCTCAGGTAAGCCGAGTTAATCTACAGGAGACCCTCCCGAGGGCAGGTCCCACTCGGCCTGCCACTTGGAGCTCAGCGAGGGGTCGGAGGGGAGTCCCGGTGACACCCAGAGCCAGGCAGCTCCAGCCGCTTGGCCAGAGGCCGCAAGCTCTGTCACAGGGCAGGATGGGGCAGAGGGACAGCACCCGGGACGGCGTCGGGTGTGGACGGGTGTCCCAAGTGTCCCGAGAAGGGAGGCCCAGGTCCCAGGCGGAGGCCCTGCAAAGACCAAGCAGGGGCAGGACCTCCCGTAGGGCAGCGCGGCCTCGTCCCAGGTCCCGCCAGACCGGCTCCACAGTGGGCGCGGCAGGGACAGCCCGGAGCCTGGGGGACACTCCAGTGCCTCTCTCCCTCGCGACCCCCTTCCCGGAGCGCCGCAGGCCGTGGGGCGGACGCCTCTCACGTGCGCAACCACCGCACCTCAGAAAATACCGGGTACGTGGCCCAGCGGGTTTGTATTCAGAGCTGAACTTTAAGGCAAATATCAGAGTTCTGGAGCAGAATTCCTGATGGGCTGGGCCCTTCGACGCGCCGAGAACGCCGGGGAGCCCGCCATCCGCCCGCCTCGGGGTGGGCCTGCTGCCGCTGGTTCGCTGCGGACGCCTCGCGGGCTGCCCGCCCCAGCAGGTGAGCGAGGGGCAGGGGCGCCGGGCTGCCCTGCGTCTGCATCAGGGGGCTCCACCTCCTGCTCACCGAGCCCCCCAGGGAGCAACCTCACCCCTTCGCCTCGGGGCGCGAGGGCTTTGAACGATGCTGTTCTGGGTGGGGGACCTGGAGCTGCTGGTGGGCTGCTGGGATGAGACCCTCCCCCAGGCCGGGCCCCCCAGGGAAGCCCCCAGGGCACGTCCCTTAAGCGCAAGGACGTCACCCTCCAATAGAGGGTGTGGAGAGGAATGGGGGAGTCCGACCTCCAGCCCAGGGGGAGCGGGGCTCATGCTGCAGGGCAGGGTCCTTGTCAGCCCAGGGGGACGCGCCCCAGCGCAGCTCTGCCGGCAGAGGAGGGGGCACCCGGCCGGGCACCAACTGTCCCCAGCAGGGCCACCCCGGGCAGCTCCCTGCTCCAGGTGGGGCTCAGAGCCCCCACACCCCACGGAGCCCCCACACCCCAGCCTTGACCTCGTGGGCTCAGGGGAGCTCTCCAGGGTCCTGAACAACCACAAAGTCCCGCCTGTGCCCCCCGCCACGGCCCAGACAGCGCCCGGGGCTCCTCGAGAGAGCCCGTTGGGCATCTAAGACGAATTATGACGAAGCTGTCACCCCCGGAAGTCCCCACTGCTGCCTCCGCAGGGACCCAGGCCCCGGCCAATCCAGAAACGGCAGCTGGGGCTGCTCTGGCCGCAGTCGGCGCTTTCCGAGGGGAAACCCCACAGACGTCCGCCAGCTGCGTGCGGGGCCCACAAGCCTCGTGCTGGGCCCTTCCCTGAACCCACCGTTCCAGGTCGAAGCCGGGTCACCCGGAGACCAGTGGGCTTCCTGGGGTCACGTCCCTGCGGCTCCCAGGGAACTGACCCCGGAGGCCGTCCTGGGCCGACGTCCCACTCCTTCCAAAGGCCACTTAGGAGCCTCTTTCCGAGGGTCTCTGGAGGGGTCAGGGTGCAGGGACCACGCACAAGTACCAGGTCCCGGGGGAGGTGCTGGGACGAGGGTCAGCCCCGCACAGAGCCTCCCTCACGGGGCTGGTGGCGTCAGGACCCACCGGGGTAGCGTGCCCAGCCCGGGGGACCCTCAGCTGTGGGACCCCAGGGCCGCGCGGGGGTGGCCTCGGGCAGGCGGGCAGCCGAGGGCTGGTGGGTGTCCACACCGGCTGGTGCCCAAGGGCCCGTCTCCCGCACCCGCTGGCCCACGGGTTCCGTAAATCCTCCTTCACTCGGTTCCTTCTCGGGAGAGAAGGTTCCAGGTCGCAGCCCCGGCGCTGCAGCCACACGCACGAGAATCACCAACTGAGTCCCTTAGGCCACAGCCCAGGCCCCGGGAGCGGTCAGGGCGCCAACGGCGGACACGCCAGCTGAGGGCGGAGCGGCCCGGCCGCCGGCATGACCTGTCCTCACGCCTGCGTTCAGTCCCCACAGCCCGGCCGCCGCGCCGGCCACAAGGCAGTGAGGGCCAGAGACCCGGCCCAGCCAACGTCTCCGGCCAGCTGCCCGGCCTCCCCCACAGTGCCCGGCCGGCCAGGGCGGGAGGGAAGCCCGGCTCAGTGCTGGGTGCCCAGGCCGCCTCTGGACGCTCTCAGGACGTCCGAGCTCAGGAGCCGTCCCTGCCACCCCACGCCCCTCACCTAGACACCGCAGGCAGCGGGCACATCTTGAAGAGTAAAGTGGTGGAAACGGCTGGACCGTGGGGGCCCGGAGCCCCGGGAGCTCCCCTAGTGGGTCCCAACCGTGGGGCCGACACCCCCTGCCAACAGCCCAGGGGGCCCCTGGTTCAGCCCCGGGGGCTCCGCGGTGCAGCATGCGGCTGGGTCCCGTGGGAAGGGGGGTGACGGTGGCTCCCGCCGGGTGGGGGTCCCCCGAGTGGCCGGGCTGCGGGCAGCGCGCGGCAGGTTGGCCCACGGAGCCGCCGCCCCGGTTCCGATCAGCGGCGTCTGCGTCGACACTCACAGCTTTGGCAACGCGATCCTGGGAGCTGGGAAACACTCTCTCTACCATTTTTAATCTTTTATTTATCAACTTCGCGCCTCTTTGGGTGGATTGAAACAGACTTGGACGGAGTCTGGAAAAACAAACTCTTTTAAAATGAGACCGAGCCCGAGGCTGGCCAGCTGGCTCCCCGTGGTCCTCGGCCAACCGAGCGCCCGGCACGGGTGGGCGCGGCTCACTGAGGGCCGGTCCCGCCCACCCACCGCAGGCCCGGGCCTCTCGGGAGCCGGGGTTCTGGCCGCGGCCGGCACCCGACACCGGCACCACGGCTGGGCCCTCCCAGAACCACACAGGAGCCCAGACGGCGGCAGGGAGGGGAGACCGCCCGGCGCTCTGGCCGACGGGTCTGGCCCGAGGGGCTCAGCAGCGGGTGGAGGCGGAATCTCCGAGCTGCCCCCCCCACCAAGGGCCAGGTGCCTACGGACAGGCTGGGCGGGCCGGGCCAGGGCCCTCAGGCCCCCCTGGGTGGGGCTCCCCTGCTCGTGGGCCACCCCTGGTCACAGCCCAGAGCCCTCTCGCGTCAGGCCAGCCTGGGTAGCTGCTGCCAGGGACCGGAGCCTGGGACTATAGGGACCCCCGGGCACCGCAGGAGGCAGGACACCCCAAGTGCAGGGAAGCACCTCGCTGGCACCCAACTGAGCGACCAGGCTCGAGTGAGCCCCTGCCCAGCCCCGGCCCCAGGAAGGCTGAGCACTGGGGGGCTCTGCCCGGGCGGGGCCACAGTTGCCCCAGGAAAGTGGGAACACAGCAGGGTGGCCCGGGCACCGCCCCCACCACAGACGGCTGCAGGGGCAGCTTCGGAAAGAGTCCCTGCGGGAGGCCACGGCGGCTGGGCAGGCTCTCCTCCCCTGGGACCTTCCCTCCAGTGTCCAGGAGGTCACCTCCCTCCGGAGGCCCCTTCCCTCCAGTGTCCAGGAGGTCACCTCCCTCCGGAGGCCCCTTCCCTCCAGTGTCCAGGAGGTCACCTCCCTCCTGAGGCCCCTTCCCCAGTGTCCAGGAGGTCACCTCCCTCCTGAGATCAGCTGCACGGCCATGGGTGCACTTTATGGTCCTTTTACGAAGGATGTTGCTCAAGCGCCACCAGTGTTATTGCAAAGACGACTCAGACGGGTCCCCCCCTGGGAGGGGGCTTGTCTCGGCCGACGGGTGTCTGTCTGCTAATGAGAGTGACGCACACAGATGCTCTAACGTCCAGTAGAACCGAGGGGAAGGACAACGGGCATCGCTGACCTTCACTGCTTCCTTGCAGGCTCCAGACCAGGGGCGCTGGGTGGGAGGATGGGCTGGTGGGGGGCAGCACCACCCTTCCGTCTCGGCTGGGTGACCGGAGCCCCAGCCCAGGCCGCAGAAGGGGCCCCCCGCACGGCACCCCACCCTCCCAATGCTGGGAGGGGCCACCCCAGCCTGCTGCAGGCAGATGAATGTCAACCCTGGGAACACCCCAGCCGGAGCCCAGGTGCCTGGGTGCCCTGCAGCGGCAGCTCCACCCAGAACGGCACCCGGACCCGGACCCTGTGCCCATACCCCGGGGCTCGGGCTGCGGGAGGGGCCGTGGCTGGGCCTCACGCGTGCTGGGGTGGATGTGGCTCACCCTGCCTCTTCCTGGCCCTGCCCGTGGACGCATCCGCAGCCGGCGGCACGTTCCTGGCGGGGGCCCCTCCCCGGGGTTTCCTTCCAGGACTGGAGGTGCAACCACACCACCGTCACCTGCCCCGCTTCTCCTCGGCGCCGGCTTCTGTTACCACGGGGGAAGCAAATGGTCCCCACGGGCCGATGCAGAACAGCGGCTGCAGCGAGCGCCCAGGTCTTCCCGTGCACGCCGGGCGCGGAAGCTGAGCTCCTGGGTTGGTGGCACAGCGGGGACTCAATTCCGGAAACCGTCACTTTGTGACGAAGGAATGGTCGTGGGGAACAGGCTGGCAGGAGGTGGGGCTGGTTGGTTTTCCTGGAGCTGGACGGGACCCGGGGGTCAAAGGGGCAGACGCCTCTTTTGCTGGGGACACACGGGGACGGGGAGAGAAGCGGCCTTGACGGGGGTGACCCCTGCGGGCACCTCATCTCCAGGAAAAGCCGGCACAGTCATTCCCTGCTGCGCACCAGGTGCGGGGAAATCGCACGACATTTCCTGCCTGGGTGACAGGACCGGCCCCGCCGGGTGGCGGCTCCCACCCCTGCCCGCCCTCAGCCCCCCACCAGTGCCCGCTGCCTGGGACCCCGGTCCCGCGCCGGTGCCGTCTTGATTACTTGGCAAATAAACCGAACTGAGGGACCCAGGTCTCTGGGGCCGCCTCTCCAGCCCCCGCCGAGTGGCTGCGGCTTCCTTCGTTAAGGCCAGGCCGCTCTGTCAGACGGAGGAAGGTCACATCTGCCAGGGCAGCGAGGTCGGAAAGGGCCACCCCTCGGCGGGCCACCGGGAGGCCCCAGTGCCTCACCCGGCGGCCCGGAAGCTTCTAGCCCGGAGGCCTCCAGACCTCTGGGTACCGGGGAGGTGGTGACGCGTGCGAGTCCCCGTAACGTTGCACCTGCGGCCGTCCCTGTGCCCCCCGCGCCTGACCCCACGGAGGACACTGCATTTCCAGGAGCTCAGGTGAGAGAAACGGCGGCAGCTGCTGTCCAATTACCCGAAGGACCCGGCGCTGGAGGGTGGGCACCTGACGGACGCACAGCGCCGCTGGCCTGGGGCGGGACGCAGGCTGGGCCGGCTGCCCCTCCAGGAGCCCCTGTCGCTGCGGCTCTGACACCCTCATCCCACCGGCCCCCCAACACCGTCACACTCACCCGGGGGATGGTGAGCAGGGGGCCCGGTCCAGGCCCTGGCCCTCCTGCTGGGGAAGCTTGGGGGGCAGCAGGGGCGCCCCACTCCGTGTCTCTCCTTGAACGAGAAGGAGGCTGCAGCCCTGCCGTTCTGGCCTGCGGAGCTGTGGGTTTTCGTGTCCGTCTTGTGGGCCACACAGCTGGGAAGGGGCCAGGCTGGGATCTGAACCCCCACTCCTCCCTCTGTCCCCCCGGTGCCCCCTGGTCACAGGAGTGGACAGTCTCAGCTTTGGCAGGGCCGTCCCGTGCAGACCCACGGCCCTGAAGAGCTGGGGACAAGGGTGACGCCCCCACGCGCTGCGCCCGGCCCTCCCGGAAACACGCTGAGGGAGGTGGCCGGGGGGATGTGCCCTCAGGCTGCAGGTCTGGGGGGCACCCCCACCCCAGCCCCACGGACTGGCTCCAAGGCAGGGGAGCCAGAGACGCCCACACTGGCTGTGACCACCGCCTGCCTCTGGCTCGCGTCCCCTGGGCCCGAGCCCCGGGGGAGGCCCTGCTCCTGAGCCCCCAACACTTTTCCAGGCAGCGCGACCTCCAGAGGGTCCCGGGTGGAGCCCGGTGGGGGCCCTTCCGTGGGGGCCCCGTCCTCACGGCCCGGCACCCTTGACCTGCGACCGCCCCTCCCGTGGGGACAGCCTGGTCCCGACACAGAACGTGGCCACGCCCTGCGTGGGCCCCTCACGCGTGTCACCGCCTGCGCGGCGCCCCCCTGGCTGGACTGGGACCCCCTGCCAGCCGCCACCCTGTCGCACTTCCTGTCCGATTTCTGCAAACGCCCCGCCCGACGTCCGCCCCGCAAACAAGGAGACTGACGCTGGGCCTTCTTAACGGAGAGAATCCTCGTTCCCGGCGAAGGAATCGGGCTTTAAATTTCAAGGACAACTCAGCGTCTTCTCTGCCAGCGCCTTGCAGCTGATGCCATTGTTAATTTTTCCTAATGACACATTCAAGAAACAAAGCAAAACAGAATATCCATCATCAGCAGCCTCGGCGCCGTGTGTTGACAGCGGGTGTCAGGCTCCCTCCCCCCCTCCCGTGCGGAGCCATCTTGCCCCCCTTCCCGGCAGCACTGCGACCACCCACCCCTGTCCCCACGACACCCCCAGACACACAAGGGCCGCACCGTCGTCATGCAAATGCCCTCACGGGACACTGTCTTCTCGCAAGGACCCGAAGGAGGAAGCTGGGCAGGCGTCCCCAGGGCGCTCCGACCCCCGCGCCATCGGCTGTGCCAGGCTGGAGAGCCTAGGGGACAGGGGCTCTGGGGGGTCCTGGCTTTGGAGGACCACCAGGCCGGTGGGGCTGCGGGCTGGGCCTCTATACCTGACCCCACCAGGCCCGTCCAGGAGGATTTTGGGGTCAGCACCTGGGTGGGCGCTGCTGCATGTGCCTATTTCCCTGTCTGAGCAGAGAGGCTGTGGTGTGGGGCCCCGAAAGCCAGAGGGCACCCACCTCGCCCTACGCAGGGACACCTGGAGCCCGAAGCCGAGAGGGGGCGCCACGGGGACCGGAGTGGAGCCGCCAGGGGCTGCGGGGAGAGGTGGCCGGGCCTCGGGTGGGTGAGTGTGGGGGCTGAGCCTGGAGGCAGCGGGGGGACACACGCAGTTCTCCAGGGGTCCCGGCTGCCACAGCCCAGGGGGCATGTCAGAGACCTGCATTCTCCGGCCCCAGCCAGACCCCCGAGTTGGATGCCTTGGGGCATCTGGGGCCCAAGAGGGTCCAGGCCAAGGATCCTGACCCTGTGGGGACCAGCCCAGGGGACCCCACCCCTCCCTGGGGGTGCCAGGCTGAATCCCACCCAGGACGCCCAGGCCCTGATCCCAGGACCCGTGTGTCACCTGACAGCACAGGGACTCTGTGGACCAAGGGCAGGTTCCTGAGCTGCGTGGTCATCCAGGTGGCCCAGGGCCACTGCAGGGCCCACTCAGGAGGGAGGCGGGCGAGTCAGGGAGGAGACGGGGTCAGGCAGAGGTCGGAGAGGAGAGGTCAAGGGACTGGCTGGGAGGGAGGGAGGAAGGGGCCGTGAGCCAAGGACTCTCTGCAGCCCGGTGAAGGGGTCCCACGGCCCCCCATCTCCAGCAGGAGGCCACACCCAGAGGCTGAGCCCGTGGCCTGAGCTCACACAGTTGGGCCAAGACAGGGCTCGGGCGGGAGCCAGACTCCCGACCCTTCACCCTTGGGAGGGTCCACGGGGTCCAGCTGCAGGCCAGCCGCGTGGCAGGCGGGGCGACAGCAGCCCCAGGAGGGTGCAGTTTGCTGCTGTCACTGCCCCCCGCGGCCCGGTGCCCCGCGCGCCCCCGCGGAGCCACCAGCCTGGGTCACAGATGCTCCGAGCCGGGCCCCAGGGCCCGGGGCGCGTCTCCCACCTTCCGATCAAGTCATAAACAGATGAGGGCGTGAGGAGCGGAGTTATTAAAAGTGAAAAATCTTCCAGAAGGGGGGTTCCCGGAGCCTGTCGCCCACAAACACGTAATGAAATTTAAATTGAATCTGGTTTAAAATCATTTACCTTTTGACATCATGTATCAGTACGCGACGCACGGGCCCAGGAAGCAAATAACCCTTCATGCAGGATGAAAAATTACTCTGTCTCTTTTGATTTCGTGTTAATTTTCAAATTTAAACGACCCCGGAGCTCTCACCTGGGGGTCAGCTCCTAAGGGCCCGCGGGCGGCACGAGGTCCGCCGTTCCGAGCCCTCCCGGCCTGCCCTCCGGACTCGGGGCCTCCGTCGGGGTCCTGGGTGGGTGCTGGGGGACCAGCCGCCGGCCACCTCGTCACCCTGGGCAGGAAAGAGGCTTCCCTTGTCTGGGGTGCAGACGTGCCTCCCGAGCCCAGGCGAGGGGTGGTGAGCGCCCGCCCACCTCAGTGGCTGTCTGCACCGTGCAGGGGGGACGCTGGGCAGGACCCCCTTAGCTTTACGGGGTCCCAAGACAACCACCTTCTTCGGGGCGGGGTCTTAGCTTCCTCGTCTGGAAACCAGGCCAAGTCCCCCGGCCCAGCCGGCCTCTCACAGGCCCGTGTCTGGGCTCCTGGGCCGGGCTCTGCGGGGACGTTAGGATCCCACTGGCCTGGGCCATCCCGCCCTCAACCGGGGGTCACTGCTGGGACCCCATGTCCCCGTGAGGCCTCAGGTGGCGCGGACGCCAGGGACGGACGGTGGCCGTGGTTGGGCAGCCCTTCAGGGGGCAGGTGCTCTGACCACGTGGTCACCTGCACTGACCACCGAGGCCCAGGGGTCCGTGTCCCGCGCACCCCGCCTTACACAGGCTGGTAACGGAGACCCGAACGGCGGAGCCACCGTCCGTGTTGTGGTCGCTGCGCCAGCAGCCGAGATGGCACCTGCTCGGGCGCGTCTGTGACGCGACACTTGGATGCCAGCGTCCCCGACGAGAAGCCGACAGCAGCCGCCGCCTTGCCCTTGGTCGGTGAGGGGCGGACCCCCGGCCAGCCGCCGAGGGGACCTCAGGTTCTGCGCGAGCCCCCTGGAGGCCGCTGGGCCGGGACCCCGTGGGCGCCCCTGCAGCGGGCCCGGCCGCGAAGGACGGAGGCCACGGTGTGCGGTGGGCTGCAGGCCCCCTGGGAGGCGGCAGCGCCTTGCTGGGTCCGGGGTCTTCCCTGGACCCCGATCTATGCCGGCACGGGCCCGCCAGCCCCTAGTGACCGTGGCCAACGTCCAGAGGAGACGTGGGGCCTGGGCCCCTCTCGAGGCCCTGCTGCTATTTCTTAATCAGCTGGCTGGACAAAGGGGCTTTTCAGGACAACCGTGCCCTGCGCTGTCACATGTGCGGCAGACACAGTGGGCTTTGCTGGGCTCCCTCCCCCGCAGCGCCTGCCCAGAGGAGGCAGCAGGGAACAAAGGACCAGAGGGAAGCAGAGGGAGGGAGGTGGGGGGCAGTCACGCCCTCCGGCCTCCCTGCTGCCACAGGACCAGGGACCCGGGTGTCTGGGCCGCAGGAGGGGCGGCTTCCCCCGGACACAATGCCAGGCCTTGGGGGCCCAGAGCCAAACCTGGTAGAAGCCTTGGATGCCTGGATGGTCCTGGTACCCACCAGCGCCCCCCCGGGACCCAGGCCTCTTAGAGGGAGGCAGGAAGCAGGGCCAGGCTGACAGCATCCTCACAGGTGGGTAGGTCAAGGTCAAGGTCAAGGAGTGCTGCCTCCCTGTGCCCAGGTGCCCCTGGGGTTAGGCCCACCTGGGTGGCCCAGCAGCTGGGCCTGGCCTGGACCAAGAGGCCCTGGTTCCGCTGCTGGGGGTGAGAAGCGTTCCGGAATCTTCCTCTCGGCCTTTGCTTCCAAGAAGCTGGGAGGTTGGGGGTGTCCAGGGGCTTGGGGGGCAGCGACCCGTGGCTCCGTGGATACGGGGTTCCCTTGGGGTGACGACACCTCCCAGAACGTGGCGGAGATGATGGGTCACGGGGCAGCGTGACTGCGCCCGGGCTTCTGAAATGCTCTCTCCCGGTGGCTGGTTCTGTTCCGTGAACTCCGCTCAACACGCACTTTCTCGGAGCTGAGGACAGCCGGGCTCAGAGGGGCTCTTCCCGGCCTGCGACAGCCCGGGGGGCGCCCCTCACCGTCGCGGGCCGGCACGGGCGCCCCGCTGTGCCAGAGACGCAGAGCCAGGACAGGCCCACGAAACCCCGGGCCCTGCCGTGTGGGGGGGCGCCCCCTTCTGCAGCTGCCGATGCCCCCCCGTGGTGCCTGCACCCCACTTCACAGCCTCTTTCCTGACACGGGGACCATGGGGCTGTGCGTCCGGGACGGGAGACGGGGAGCAGCGGGAGGCTGGCGGGGGGCGGGGGGCGGAGATCCCTGGAAGGGCGTTAGGAAAAGCCGTTAATCCGCAGTTAAAAGTTCTGAATCTCCGCGAGCATATGCCGTGCCACCTAATGTTGATCAACTTCGGTGTAAACCGTCTCGGTGCCGCCACTCGGGTTGGGCTGCCATCTGGTTTAATTAGTCTTCGGGAGCAGCTCGCCGGTCACGGGGAGAACACGGGCCGTGCCACGCGGCGGGGCTGCCGCAGCTCCAGCTTCCTGCGAGGTTGTGTGTCCCTCTGCGGATGGGGGTCGGGCCCGGGGTGGCCTGGGGTGGCACGGGCTGGCGGGGCGGCTGCGGGGGTCCCGGGCAGGCGGGGTCTCTGCACTCCGACCCCTGGCGGAAGGTTGCCGCCCGCAGACCAAACGGAGCCCGGGGAGCCCGGCCCCTCCTGCTGACCTGGCCGCTTCCCCCTCAGACTCACACAGGTGGGCGGGGCAGACCCCTCTGAACCCCTAAAAATGGAAAGAGCCAGGTTGCGTTGGCCTTGCACGGTGTCAGAGGCAGGAGGTGACAGCCTGCCGGGTGCCCCCAGCCCTGGGACAGCTGCTTGGACGTCCTGCGAGGACCCGCAGTGGACAGAGCTGCTCCCCACGCAGCCGGAGGCTAAGCTGGGGCTCTGTGCTCAGGCCCAGGGGCTCCCTGGAGCCCGGCTGATGCGTGTCCATGGGGACGAGCCCCCTGCCTGTCGGCGGGGAGGGGACGGGTCCCGCACCGAAGCCTCCGGGGCTGCAGGACACTCACCGCAGCGGCCACACCGTTGGTCCCCTTGTCCCCAGTCTCCAGCGCGTTTCTAAGGGACGCGAGGTCGCCGCCACCTTGCCTCACACCCCAGCACACAAGGGACACCGCGGACCCCATGCCGGCGCCCGGGGGGCCCACAGGGAGGCTCGGAGGAAGGGGAGGGTGGCCAGTGCGCCGGAGTTAAAGCCGTGAGCTCGAAGCAGTCGGTCAGCCGCCTCGCCGGCCCGGGAGGCAGCAGTGAGGGTGACAGTGAGGGTGACAGGCACTGGCCTGCTGGGGGTGCCGGGCGGATGACCAGTTTGCAGCTGGAGAGGGAGGCCAGGCCCAGGGGCTTCCCTGCCCGCAGCCCCCCACTCTCGCCCCTGCAGGAAACGAAAGCCCCCAGAGGTGTGACGGTCCGAGGGGGGACACCCACTTGGGCACCAACCACAGCAGAAGCCCCTGGCTGTGTGCTGACCAGCTGGCCCTCCTCCCCTGCGGCCGCAGGAGCGAGGGGCCGCGCCAGGCTGTGCGGGGTCCCGGCAGCCCTGCAATTGCCCGGCGTCCCCCAGAGACACGTCTGCACTGCTGGGGGCAGCAACGCACATGTGGGCCGGGAGCCTCCCTCGGCCCCGCTCCACGCGTGTCAAGGGAGGCCCGGGCCCGGCTGACATGGAGCTGTGCGTGTGCACGACTCCCTGAGCTGGTGCCATCAGCCCCCTGGAACCCCTCGGGGACCAGAACCACACTGGGGGCAGGCAGTGCCTCTCCTGGAGCCCCAAGTCGCCTGGGTGTGAACTTGGGGGCAGCGTCCGGGCTGCAGGGACCGAGGTGCCCAGCCTGGCACTGTGACGAGCTCTAGTGTCATGAAGCCTCGTCTCAGCTGGCCCTGGCCTGACCTGCGGCGGGTGCAGGAGGGTGAAGCGGAGGAAACACGGTCCCGAGTTTCACGGGCGGTGCTGCGGGCTGCCCCTGGGTCCCGCGTCCCTCTGCACCAGGGCCCTGGCCAGCCAGCAGCGCAGTGGGGTCCCAGCAGCCCCTGCGCCCCGTGCTCCACCTCTCACGGCCTCGGGTGCGCAGCTCTTGTGGCAGAAGACCCCTGGGTCACACACCGCGTGTTCCACGCAGGATGGGGCGGGGCCAGCGCAGTGTCACTATGGACGACAGGACGGCGGACAAGGACAGGCCGCGAGGACCCCTGTGGGGCTTAGATGAGCTCAGCCAGTGGGTTAGAAAGTGGTTTAGGCCCTTCTGCCTCCCCGGTCGGGACACCTGACACGGCGCGTCTTCAAAGTAAGGGCCACACAGGGGACAGACTATGTCCGTACCACCCCCGTCAGCCGGATCAACATCGGAGCCTCGGTCACACTCGAGTGCAATGACTGTGGCAGCCGGCTGGGAGGACATGGAGACAGAAGGGCAGGGCCGCGCCTTCCAGAGGGGCTCACGTGGGCACGGATCACGAGCACGCTCGGGGGTCTCGCCAACACCCAGGGGAGCTGAGTAAACACGGGGTTGGGGGACCAACATGACTGCCCCAGACCACAGGTCAGCCCACGGCACCCGCCTGAGGCGCCGGAGAGGACACGCGGTGTCCCCTGCGAAGGCTGTGGCTACACACGACCCAGGGCGGCGAGGGCCGGGGGGCACCGGTGCCCTGGGCTCCAGGGATCAGGGGGGCACCTGTCTTCACATTCACAGGTGGCCGGGCTACCATGACCTCCAGCCGGGTGCAGCCGCGGTCAGGTTCCCGCTCGTGTACCGTGTCTCCCTTCCTGCCTTCCATGGTGCTCAGTCCCCTCCTTGTGCCCGGGAAGCGGCCCCCACAATCTCAGGGGCCAAACCGGCCGTTAGGTGACAACCTGAGTAAGGTCTGGGCCTGGCCTGGGGCTGCTGGAGGCCTGGGACCCCCAAGCGCCCTCACTGCCCAGGACACGCAGGTCACAGTGGGCAGTGCTGACGTGCCGGGCGGACAGAGACCCGCATCGCTGGTGTCCTGGGCGCTTCTGAGGGCGACGGAAACCCCCGGAGTCCCTGAGACAGTGAGGGCCACCGGGGGTCTTTCACAGTCCCCACGAGGACGGCATTGGGCGTCACCGCTGCTGGCACCGGGGCTTCGAGCGGGAGTGGCCAGGGCCACCGCGTGCTGCCGGGGCTTCCGGTCACTGCTGTCCAGGCAAATGCGTCCCTTTGCTGCCGGGACCTCATCTGATTCAACTGCCGTCTTTTCAGACGGGCAAGTGGCTCATGGGGTGGCTCCCTGCCCACCGGCGATGTCCCGGGGCTTCGGTGACAAGTTTGTTCCTAGCCTGGGGGACTGGAGTCTCACAGGCTGGGGGCCCAGAAGTCTCCAGGGGCCCCCAGGACGCGCACGCGCAGGGTCTGAGTCTTGAAACACTGCCGGGTCGTGTGGTCGACAGGGCAGGAGAGCAGGACAGGGGCCAGAGGTCCCCACACACCTGCCACCGCTGTCCCCGTCCCCTGCCACCGGCGCAGCAGCCTGTCAACACCAATAAGTGCCAGGTAATTAGCACGGCCCCGGCCAGCCCGTGGACAGCCCGCGCCTCGCCCAGCGGTGCCCTCAGCTACCGCAGCCGCAGACAGAGCCGAAGGGTCTTCCCCAGGCCGGACGCCTCGCGTCCAGCTTCCGAGAAGCTGGCATTTTCGGGCTGGGACCAGAACCGGGAGGCCCTGCAGGAAACGGCTCCAGTCCCTCCCAGAGCCAAGCGCAGGGCTCCGGCCACGGGCAGCCTCGCAAGGACCGACCGTGCTCCACACCTGGTAATACCAAGCGCACATCAGACCTGGAAGAGGCGCCGCATGACGCTGCCCGCAGCCACCCGGCCGCCGCGAGCAGGAGCCTCGGGCCTGAGCACCTCCACACGCACAGTGTCCCGTGGGCGCGGCAGGCGGGACCGCGTGGGACGCACTAGTGGGCAGGGCTGTTCCCCCAAGTCCAGGGCCCTGGCTGCCACCCTGTCTCTGCAGGGGCTCCACGCGGGAGCTGGCGGTGCCCCGGGGGCCGTGCTGGGGCCCTTCCCTGGAGAGGAGCCTGGAAGAAGGGCCCCCAGGCGGCCAGAGCCACCCTCACTCCCACGCCCCGCCAAGCGTACCCAAACGGGGGTCCACACTCGAGGTGCAGCATGGGGGGCGCGGCCACCGAAGGAGACAGAGACCTGCAAGGCGAACAGGGTGGGGCCCCCACGGCGGGTGCAGAGGCCAGGCTGGACGCCATGAAGCCGTGAGCACAGGCCCAGGCACAGGGCTGGGAGAAAAGGCGCCGGTCTAGTGGACCCACGTGTGGCTGCCACGGCGCGTCACCCATCCAGCACTTGAGCCGTGTCCTGCTGGGGCCGGGGGGCCGGGGACTCCCCAGGAGGCAGCAGAGCAGCCGGGGGGCCTGGCAGGCGCACAGGAGGCCTGGGGGAGACACAGCAGCGGCCCAAGAAATCAGTCACTCGGATGTCTGGCGGGTGGGTGCCAGGATGGCATGTGACCAAGAGGGGCCGGCAAGGGAGGCAGGACCAGAGGCCCAGGAGGCTGGCTGGCTGGCCCGGAGCCAGGTGAGCGCTGGGCAGGGGTCACAGGGTCGCAGTGAACCCTGGTTGGGGGTCACCCACCACAACGGCCCCAGCGACGGCGCACGTGCGCTCAGGCCTGTGCGCCCAGGACACGGGCCCTGCTTGTCCTCGGGACGGCGGGCCCACAGGAGCACAGGTGCCATCGGCCTCAGGCGCGGAAATGCAGGCCCACAAGGGGGAGGTGCGGGATGCATGTCTGTGGTGTGCGTACACCTGTGCCCACATGAAACACGGACATGGCACGAAAGAACGGGCGGAAGAGGCGCCGGCACAGAGAGAAGAGCCTCGAGTCACCCCACCCGTCTGCACCCCGCCTGCCCCCCACTGCTGGCCAGGCCCGGGCACCTGCCTCGCCGGGGAAGAACCAGCTGGGGTGGGGGAGCCCGTGGGAATAATCAGGGGGGTCTCCCAGGGCTGCTGACTCTGGGGGCGCAGACAGGGGGGCTGGCTCAAGACATGCAGACGCAGGGTCTGACGGTGCAAAGCTGTGTGCAGGCTGCTCTGGGCTGTGGGGAGACCCTGGCAGCATGTGTGTGGACGTGTATGTATGTGCACATGTGCATACATGTGCATGTGTGCTGGCTGACCCCCAGAATGTGCATCTGCATGGGCTGCACCCACACAAACAGCACATCCAGGGCACACGCCCCGAGTGGCTTCTCCGTGTCCACCCCATGGGGACGTCTGATTGCATCTAAATGGTGTTGTCACCACCAGCAACACGGTCGCACGTGAGAGACGGGACATGAATTCGAGCGGAAAGACTACAGCTCCGGACACAGGGGTGCGTGGAAACGGGCAGATACTCCCCCCGGACGCAGGGGTGCGTGGAAACGGGCAGACACCCCCCAGCGCACCGCCTGGCCCCGGGTCCGGGAGTGACTGGGAGCCGCAGGAGTGTGTCCCCGGGTGGAGAAGTCAGGCCCAGTGAGGCTGGCACGTGGACGCGCCTGGGCTAGGTCCTCCGCCCCAGCTGGCAGACCCCCACAGCAGGTGACGAGGTGACAGGCCGGGACTCTCCCAGGGGACCCATCCCCCAGGCCCAGGGTGCTGTCCCTGCGAGCACGCTGTCACGGAGAGCTGGAACTGGGCCCCGCGGGCCGGGGGACTCCAGAGTCCGCTCCCCGGGCTGGGGACGGACGGGGCTCCACACAAGACTCCTGACACCCGCGCTAGTAAATAAGTAAAGGTGACGGAGCCTGGGGAGCCCCCGCCCCTCTCGTGGGGATGCAGAGAGAGAATCCCCACCTCCGCCAACTGCTCCTGGGCCCTGGAAACCGGGCCCTCCCGGGAGCCACGGGCCTACGGGGCGTCCAGCCCAGGCTCCAGGCTCCAGCCTCGGGGTCCGCGCACAGCGTGAGGGCAGCACCTACAGGGGGCCCGCCGGCTCCCCGCCGTGCGCACGGTGCGACCCCCCAAGCGGGACCAGCAGCCCCGCGCCCCGCCCTGTCCTCAGGGCCGCTCCGCGCCCGCCCCCCAGCACAGCGGGTCCACCAGCCTGTCTCCTCCCCGTCACCGGCTGACACCCTGGGTGCCCCGGTGACAGGTGGGTTCTGGAGAGGCCGTTAACTCTGAGCACCACATTTTAATGCGAAAAATGAGCTCTCCTCCATCAGCACAGCTGCGGAGCTCTATAAAGAAACGGGGATTTTAATGTTTTGCTTTTTTGCCCTTTTCTGGAGCCACATTATCATAACATCTTCCCGTAATTACGCCATAAAAATCACCTGAAATACTTCGGGCCACAAGAGTTGATCTCGGTAGTTCACTCCGAGGGGGAGGGGCGGGTCCGAGGGGGGAGGGCGGCCTGCGCAGCCCCCAGGCAGGCGCACGGCAGCAGGGAGGTGCGGGCACCTGTGGGGTGCGGGTCCTCCAAGGAGACAGGGTGGACGGGGTGGGGACCGTGGAGAGCAGGCGGCCTGCCTGGGGCCCTGGAACCTGTCCCCAGGGGCCTCTGCCCTGCGGACCCCGGGGCTGCGTTCAGCTGTGAACTCCCGGTGTCTGACAGGCTCAGCGAAAACGCGTCCTTGAATAAGAGCGCAGGAGGACAGGACACAAGACCATGAGCAACAGACCCCCCGTCAGCCCCGAGCCACCCCCCGCAGCACCCCGGAAGTCAGACGAGGACAGCAGGAAGGTGGCGTACCCGCATCTCTCCTCAATACGCCATGAACTGTATTTATACGGGAAACTCAACACCGGGGGCCTACGCTCAGGCCATGTTCTCATGGATTAAGACAATTTTGAAGTCGTGGGTAATTTCTCCGGGCTGCCGCGGAGGGCGGGGGATTTAGCATCAGGACGTCAGGACGCCGCGCGATGCTGGCCGGGCATGTGTGCACCGGCCGCCGCGCAGGGTGGGCGCACCGCCCACCCGTCCTCATTCGGATCTGAATCCACGTGTAAGTGTCGGGGTCAAGGCTCCTTCCCGCGTCCCACCCGGCCCCTGGGGGCCATTGCAGCCGACCCGCTGGGGGCCCTGCACAAAGACTGTGTCACGGAGCCGTCCCCCTATCCCCAGGACACAGGGGGCCACCTCGCTGCCCACCCCCGCGGCCAGGGCGGAGGTGACCTAAGCCACCGCTTCCCCGGAGCAAGGCAGCTCTACCAAGCGTCCACCCGTCCTGCTGCCAATGGGCCGCGTCCAGGGACCTGCCCGGGGATGGGGTCCACCCCCCACCCCTCTCCTGCTTTTCCTGGCAATTCTTCCCCACCAGGAGAAAATGACAGGGCTGTGTCACTATAGCAACTGGGCTAATTGGGGAGCTGGACTGCAGGTCTCTCTCCGGCCAGAGGGTGGAGCCCAGCCCCTGGAGTTGGATGCCAGCCGCGGGCGAGGGAGCCAGGCAGCCTCGCGGAAAACCAGGCCAAGAAGTAATCCGGTTTTCTCGCCGGGCCGGGACGCAGCACCTTGCGGGCGGCACAGACCCGCACAGATGGAACCGGCAGGATAATTGAATCCTGCATGAGATGTATCGCTTTCCCTAATTAATACGACACAAACGTATCTGCTCCGTACCACGGGACACACGGGAGAGTAATCAAAACCCTGACTGATAACCAACACAACCCGCAGACGAGGGCGCGATGGTTCTCCGTCCGGGGGACACGGGCGAGGGAAACCGAAACCGCAGAACGTTTCACGGGGTTATCAGTTCTTGAAGATACAGGCCTGGCTGGTGGCTCAGGGGGTTGGCACCGACCTACAAGCCCAAGGGTCGCTGGTTCGATTCCCAGGCAGGGCACATTCCTGGGTTTCAAGCCAGGTCCCCAGCTGGAGGCAGGCGGGAGGCAACCACACACGGATGTTTCTCTCCCTCCCTCCCCCTCTCTCTAAAAATAATAAATAAAACCTTTAAATAAATTAAAAGTATTTTTTTCTGTAGGACTGCCATTCCAAGCTGTGCATTCCTGTCACGTCTATTTCCTGTGCCCGTGACAAGTATTAATTTCTCTGAGGGCGCGTACGAGGGGTTACATGCCAGTGACCCCGTCGCCCGGGCGGGGAACCCCGATAAAGGAGTGATGACATCGGGACCTTTGCCAAACGCCTTGGTTCTGGAATGCGGGGCCTGGGAAAGGAAGGCTGAGCAGGTCTGGGTGCCAGCGCCCCACTTGGAGAAGCAGCGGCCCGGACGCCGTGAGCGCAGGCCCTGCGGTGGGTGGGGTGCGGGCGGGCCGGGCGGGCCAGGTGGGGACGGGCGGCCAGGCGGGCTGGAGGGGGTGGGGGTGTCCTGTGCTGGACAACAATCAGCTGCTGCTCTTGCCCACCAGGTGGGCATCCTGCAGGCTAGCCGCGCGGTCTCCGCAGGCCGCAAGGACACCGCTTCCAGCCCACCCCAACACGACAAGGGAGCCCCCCTCTCCAGGTGCCACCAGGAGGGGTGTTCTCACAGAGCCTCCCCGGAGCTGCGGGAGTTCATCTGCCGTTAACCCTTTCCATCAGCCAGGACGCCATGCCAGGGCCCGGCGCCAAACCCGGACCGCGGAGCACAGGCCAAATGGCAGGGAGCTGGGAGCAAAGGTCCCTGGAGCCCCAGACCCGCTCGGCCGGTGGGGAGGGCTCTCCCAGGGGCCGCGCCCTGCTCACCCCCAGCTGGCTGTGCCGGCTGGGATTCCGGGGTAGGGACCACTGGGAGCCTTCCCGCTCCCGGGCCCTCCCCGCCGGCACCCAGCCGTCCCCGGCAACCACAGGCAAACGCACCACCATCCTGGGCCGGCGGGAGGATTCCGGCCCTGGGCACCCAGCTTACCTCGCGGTTCCGGGGGGCCGGGCAGTCCCAGGACTCGGCCACCGCGCCCGGGGCCCTGGGCTCCTGTCCCGCCCGCTGCAGTCTCATTTGGGAAGAGGTGAAAGGCTCAGATGGGGAGCCGGGGCACCCCAGGCTGTGAGGAGGTGGCTGGGGAGGGAGGCTTGGTGCTGACCATTTAAAACAAACAAAAAATATTTTTGAAGAACCCACGTTCTTTCACGACCTCCCTCGCCCATGATGGTTCTCCATGGCAGCTTTGCCCCAGCACCCCTTCTGCCGTCCCGCTGAGACCGGGAGGCCCCAGGAGCCCGTGCCAGGCGGGCAGCCATGGGCCTCACAGCCGGCTCAGTCCCCGCCGAGCCTGTGCCAGGGCCGCTGGCCGCTCCCCACCCACCCCGCCAGCTGCCAGCCCTGACGGGAGCCCTGGCCGCCACCCCCGCTCCGGTCCTGGGACTGTGCCCGGACTCCAGCCTCCCGCCCCAGCCGCGCTCTCCCAGACGGAAGCCGGTGCCCACTTGCCCACTCACCCCAGCTGACCCCGGCTGGGTTCCCAGGTTCCGGGTCCCCCAGGGCCCCCCCCCCCCACAGCCCACAGCCCCGCTGCCTGGTCCCCGCGCCCACCGGCTGGAGACCCTGCCCCGAGCCTGCGGCCCCTGCCAGACCCACTGGGTCCCGACCCAGATTCCGGGACTCAAGCGCTGCCCCCGGTGGCGGTGGCGGCGAAGCCTCTCCAGTCAACCCGCCCCTCACTTCCCCCCCGAGAGCGAGCGCCTCCGAGCCTGCTCCCCGGGAAGGCAGACGCTCCGCCGCGCCGCCCCAGCCCCGGCCGCGAGCCCCTCGCCCCGGCGGGAGTGAAGCCGGCAGGGAGCACCGGGCGGGCGCGCCCGGACACCCCAGCAGCGCAGTCCGCCCTCCTCGGACCTCCGCCGCCTCCCGAGGGGCGCGGGGCCGGGCCGGGAAGTCTCTGGCCCGCTCGGATCGCCAGCCTGGGCCGGGCAGCGGGCGGCCACGGGCACCGCTGCTCAGGGACGCGCCGCGCCACCCTGGGCCTGGCGCCGGGCCCTGCCGGGAGTCGGGGGAGGGAGTCGCGGGCAGCGGTGCGCGCCGCCGGGGTGCCCGGGCGCCGGGAGGCCGGCCGGACCCTCACCCTCCGGCCCCGCGGAGGCCGATTGGAGGGCGGGGGACGGTGCGCCCCGAGGTCGCAACTCGACGCAGACTCCGGGGCGGCCCGCGAGGCGCCCCCCGCCCGGGGACCCGGCCAGCGATGGGGGCCGGGCCGGGGCCGCAGGGCCGCTCGGGGCCCGACCGCGCGGTACTCACTGCAGTAGGCGATGAGCAGGCTGGCCAGGATCATAAACGCCCAAAAAGTTGAGGACATGCTGGGCAGGGCGGCCGCATCTTGCCGGCTGCTGGTCCTGGGCGATGGCGCCATTGAAGCCGCGGCGCCCGCGCGGGGGGCAGCAGCGCGTCTCACCAGCCGGCCCCGCCCGCGCCCCCGCGCCGGCCTCCACGTGCGGGCCCCGCGCGCGCCATCCGCCGCCGCCGCGCCCGGGCTCCGGCCCAACGCGCCCCGCGCCGGCCCACCCCGCGCCGTGCCCGCGCCCGCGCCCGCGCCCGCGGAGCCCGGAGACGCCGGCCCCGCCGCTCTGGGCGTCGCTAAGCGCCCGGGCTCGGCGCGCCGGCCACCAGGCGAGGGGGGCGCCCGACGCGCGCGCCTGGAGCCGCGGGGGCGCCGCGCGGGTCCCCACGCGGCCCCGGGACTGGCGGGGGAGGCGGGCGGAGCGACGCGGCGCCGAGCGGTGCCTCCGGGTGGCGACCGAGCTGTCCCGGCGCGCCCGCAGCCCGGGCACCTTCCCGGGGAGGCGGGGCCAGCGCGGCCGGAAGTTTAAGGACTTGGGCGGCGAGGCCGGCGCCCCTGGGCGCCCCTCACCTGCCCCTGCCAGGCCCTCAAAGCTGGGACGCGGGGGGCGCCCCGGGTGGGGCGCGCTGCTCCCGGTGCGGGGCGGTGGGCCTCCCGCCTGTCCCGGGCGGTGCGCGGGCGCCCGGGGAGCGCGCGGGACAGCGGCGCAGTCAGTCAGCTGCGGTCCGGCCGGCGCCCGCGGGCAGGGACACACCTGTCCCCTGTCCTCTGCCGCCGGCTCCCGCCTTGGCCCCGGTGAGCTGCCCCTGCGCCCCCGGAGCAGGCGGGGCAGCGGGTCCCTGTGAGGTGGATTCCCCAGCGGGGCAGCAGTGATCGGACTTGGTTTCATTTGCAGGTTTGGTTGTCACCTGCAAAGCCGGTTCATTCCCACCGAGAAGCGGAGGACGGGAAGGGGCTTTTCCCGGGTCAGGGCCCAGGGCCGATCCCCTCTCCCCTGCGCCTCTGCGAGCCGAGCCCCGGCCCCTGGGGGACCTCTGGGTGAGCCCACCAGCGGACAGAAACGCACCCTCCAGGTCAGCTCCCAGGGCCTCCCGGGCCTGCAGGGGGCAGAGAAGCCCCAAGCCCCCCACGGGGGAGCTGGGAACCCACTCGGGGATCCGAGCTGGTTCGCACACCAGGAAGGAGCACAAATGGTCACAGCTGCACCCCTTCTCCCCAGCCCTGAACCCCGAACCCCGGACCCCAGCTGCCTGGCCTCCCGGGGAGCACGCTCGGCCAGGTGGGCTGCTCTCAGCCTACGGAGGGTGTGCGGGCAGCTCCCAGGACTCCCCTGCGCCCACTACACACACGGACACATGGCGATGCACATGTGTACACGCGTGCACACATACACACCATACGGACACCACTCCCACATGTCGTACACACCACACACAGAGATACCACCACACCACACACCTACTCCCCGCACACGTGCACACATGTGCGCGCGCGCACACCACACACGCCACATGCTCCCCAGGGGGAGCCCGGGGAGAGGAGCAGTGACAGGGGCTGGGCAACCCCTGCGGCAACATGACTGCCGGCTGGTTGTTCGCATAGACGGTGTTTCTGTCCCTTGCGAGCTCTGTCCCCGCTCAGGGCCACTGGACCAGCCTCTGCCTCCAGCGCTGGCGGAGGTGACAGCAGGACCCCGGGAAGGTGGCCTGCGGGCGGGGACCCCCAGGGGCCCGAAGGGCTGCTTTGCTTTGGTCCTGCCTTTCGCTCCCGACCTCTGAACCCCTGGTGTGTTCAGACTCGTCCTAGCGGCACCCCCACTCATGGGCGCCCCACTCACGGGCACCTGCTGGCTGCCGGGCAGGGGAGGGGCCCGAACGTGTGCTTCTGGCCGTGGGGTGTGCGAGTGCTGGGGTCCGGGTCACCGTCCCGCGTGGCCCATGCCAGGGCGGCTGCCTGTGAAGAGCCCATGGGGGCAGGGGCGTCCATGGACCAAGCTCCCTTTGGAGGAAGCGTCGGGGTGCTGGGGGCGGCCAGGTGCTCCGGGCCACCTGGAGGCTGGAGTGGGGAGGGGAACGCGGTGGGGCCTGGAGGGTGGTCTCTCTGGCGGAGCCGGCTCAGCGAGGCTCTTGCTGCAATGGGCTGGGACAGGGGTGGGCCCAGGCGGGCTGATCCAGCAAAACGCTCGGGGGTGATGCTGGGGACCCTGGGCCAGTCCCCGCTGCGGACTGAAAACTCCGGCAACCAACAGCGAGGGGACAGAGGTCCCGGCTGTTACGGCTCAGGATCCGGTGATGGGGACCCTGGAACCGTGGGGACGGAGGGGCAGGTGGGTGGTGAGAGGTGAGAGGAGGGGATGGCGGCAGCCAGGCTGCAGCCCAGGGGCCCCGGGGGGCTGGGAGGGGACCGGAGGGACTCGGGGGTGGGGAGCTGCGCACTGGATCCTGTTGCTAGGAGGCAGCAGGCCGGGCTCTGGACCCCTGCCGAACCGCGGGGACAATGTGGTGCTGTTGACGGAGGGTTTTGATGACTCGCCAGCGCTGACAGAACGTTCGGCTGGGAAACCGTGTTAAGTTTATGAGGGAAACACCGCAGCCCCTCTGCTCCGAGCTGAGCAAACGCGGACGGGACTCTCCCACCCCCGAGGAGGCTGGGGGGCCGCCTGGGCCGCTGAGACCTGGCTGGGGAAGGGGTGTCCTGCCCGGAGGATGGCTCCCGGCCTGGGGGAGCACCAGGAACGGAGGAGCGGGGCTCCAGGGTGGCTGGCCAAGGCCCCGAGCCCGTGGGGCCGGAATCTCAGCGTCTTTTCCGGCTGTTCTGTGCACGTCTGGAACGTGGGCCTGGTCTCTCGGTCTGTCCGCTCCTCTGCGTTGAGTTCCCGGGCACCTGGTCATGGGCTCCCAGGCTGAAACTTGCAGACACCCTGGGTCCCTGGCTGAGTGTTTCGCTGGGGGAGGTGCGGGGGTCTCCTTGGGGCCAGGGGAGGGGTCGTGCATTTCAGGACAAGGCAGGCAGCGTTGTGGAGGGAACACGTGCGGATCGCTGCACGGGGGGCGCCCCGGGGAGGACTGTCCCAGGCCGGCCCGCTCCTCCTCCAGAGACAGTCGCAGGCTCTCCTTCTCGGGGCCACCGCCTGCCACGCTGCTGCCCACTGGGGACCGGGAGGGAGGGCGGACAGCAGCTGCCCACAGGTGCTGCTGCGCAGGTGAGCGATGGGCCGGCCGCACCCCTGCAGGACAGCTGTGAGGCTGGGGGTGCACCTGAGGGCTCCAGAGCTCTTTGGGGGTGGGGTGATGGATGGGCCCATGAGCTGGGACACTGGGGACCGCGGCAAAGACTCCAGGCTGCGGACGAGACACCTGGGGAGCCGGCAGGAACGTCCACAGGCAAAGAGTCAGGGAGACCAGGCAGGTGTGCAGACGGGGGGACGGGAGCTGCACCCCCGCGAGGGGCATGAGACCCAGGAACCCCTGGCAGAGCTCCCAGCCCCTGAACCTGCCTGGCGGGGAGCCGCGGGGGCCAGGGGCCGAGACTGACCACTCCCTTCGTGGATGGCGGCTCAGCGACCGGCCCCATGTTTTCAGCGGAGGGTGGGCCCGGCGTCCGGCTCCAGGCTCGGTGCTGTGCGTTCCGGCGGCTCCCGGCCTCCACACGCCTGCAGCCAGGCCCCTGCGGTGGGGCGAGCCTGATTTCACCGTCCGTCCGTCCGTCCTGCCTTCCCCGAAGCTGCCCCCACGGGGGTCTGGTCGCCGCTCAGGCGCACAGGCCAACGTTACTTCGTTGATCATGTTCTAGTTGTGAACACTTGGACTAGTTCCGGGGTTCAGTTTTGTCCTTTGCAGCGTTTGAGCCATGAACACGCCCCTCCTGACCTGGTTTCCTGCGGGTACAGTGATTTGTAAAAAATAAATAACTAAATTCTAGCGCTAGACTTGTGAGGTCCAAGGAAGGACACGGTTTTAGGGCCTTGCTGTGACTTGCCCAACGACTTTCTGAAACACAGAACACTCTCAGGTTCCTCCCCCCGCGGGAGCTGAGCATCAGCCCACCCGTCTCAGCCTGGACACCGTCGCCCCCCCAGCTCCCGGGACCGTCGCCTGGGTGACAACCCGCTGTCGGTGTGGCTCTGTTTGCTGCCACCGGGTTGGATGACGCTGCAGGGTCTGTCACTTGGTGTCTGTGAACCACCCGCCTCTTCCCCGTGGCAGGTTCCCCTCCTGTGTCTGTGTTTGTGCTACTGATGAGGAAGACCCTTGTATTTTGGGAATCACTTTCTCTCCTTTTTTAAAATGTAAAACACACAGAAAGGTGTAAATAAAACAACAGGTGTTGACGATCCTTCACGTACATTGCAATGCACGCTTCCTGGCTGTTGAATGGATCAGGTGCCACGTTTTCCGCTGTGGGTTCGCGCATGCTGGGTGGGGGGGCATGTGGGTGAGGGTATCGTCTTCTGCATCTGTTGTTGTGTTTTTAATATTTTATTTATTTTTTTTTAGACAGAGGGAAAGGGAGGGAAAAGGGAAGGGAGAGACATATCCATGTATAGTTGCCTTTCACTTGCCCCCAACTGGGGACCTGGCTGGAGACCTGGCTTGCAGCCTGGTGATGCGCCCTGGCTGGGAATCGAACCAGCGACCCTTCGGGTCACAGGCCGGCGTCTTATCCCCTGAGCCACTGCCGGTTACCTGTGAATCACGTGTAAAAAGCCCCTTCACAGCCACCGCTAAACGGATGTCAGACCAACCGCAGGTGCCGTGGCCCAGCTGAGCCAAAGAGTAGCATCGATCGGACCAGTTCGGTAACAATGGAAACATGTTCCCCCCCTTCCGCCTGCCTGCTTCACTCAGCACAGCTGGCGGGGAGGCCTGTCCATGTCACCTACGTCTCCGTAACAGTTCACTTCTGTCTGCCGCGGATGGAGGCCCATGTAGGCGGGAGTGTGCGTGAATGCAGCCACCGGACGCATGAGTTTTCGTGGGAGCACGTGCGTCCACTTCTCATGAGCGGGGATCCCGCCGTGGGTGCCTGGCTCACGCGCTGGACTTGTCACAAGAGGGTGAAACTCTTCCCACCTGCTCACCCCCTTTCGCCTCCACGAGTCCCACCTGCTCCGTGTCCCCCGCACCTTACTGAGGTGCCTTTTTAATTATCGCCCACCTGATGGGTGGGAAGTGGGGTCTACGGGATTTGAATTGGCGTTTTATAAAGACGGATGATGTGAAGAACCTTCTCATGTGCTGCTTCGCGGGTACCAATAAAGACCCTTCTGGTGACGTGCGCACATTTTTTACGGAGTTGGGTTTTTTTAAAAAAATATGTTTGAGAGTTCTTTGCATATTCTAGATGCCAGTCTCCTGTCTAACAGTAGTTTGCCAATATTTGCTCCCAGAACACAGCTTGTCTTTCCCGTGTCCCCGGAAGAGCAGAAGTTCTGGATCCATCATTTAGCTCTTCTGCAAATTGCATCGTCTGGCGACATGTTGAAGAACTGTTTGCCTGGCCCCAAAACGTACATTTGGTACGTGCAGCTATGCCTTCTAGGAGTTTTAGGGTGCGAGGTGTTACATCTCGATCCGTGATCGATTTAGAGTCCATTTTTGTATGGCATGAGTGACAGAGATGCGTTTAATATTCTTCAACACGGATATCCCGTTGTTCTGGCGCCGTTTGTTTGAAAAAGTTCCCTTTCTCCGCTGCATTTTTTCCCTGCGCCGTGGTCAAAAAACACAGGTATTAGGTGGGTCCGTTTCGGGGACCTGGTTCATCGGTTGGCTTGTCTTCCCGTGAAGGCCGGTCTCAACGGTCCTGGCTCTAGGTCCTGAAATCTGGTGCTGTTAGCCTTCTAGGTTTAGTTCATTCAAACTATTGTGACTTCAGTAGCCGGTCCTTTCTGCCTGCGTGCGGGGCCGGGTTTCGCATTTCTTACAGAGCAGGTCTGTTGGTCCCGGAGCCCTGAGCGTCGTGAACAGCATTTCTTTTACCTCCGTTCCCGAAAGCTACTTCTTCTAAGTATAGAATTCTAGGTTGACGGGTTTGTTTTGCTCTTTTCTTACCGGCGCTTTGGAGACCGGGTGACACTGTCTTCTCTGCGGCCTTGTTTGCAGCGAGAAGTCGGCCGTCTTTCTTATTGGCGTTCCGGTGCCATCCGTGTACGTCTACAGGCATGTCCCGTGTCCTGATTCCCCGGCTCCTTGCACATGTTGTCTTTCCTGGGGCTCTGAGAGGACTGGCCCTCGGGTGTCTGGATGTGGTTCACTATACTTGGCATCCCCTTAACTTCTTGGATCGGCCGGTTCTCAGCAGTTTCACACAGTCCGAAGGCATTTAAGCCACTATTTCCTCAGACGCGTCTTCTTTCTATAGTCTTTGCAGACTCCCGCTGCTTCAAATGATCCCAAAGCTGAAGAAGGCCCTGTGTTTCAAACCCGTTTCCCGCTGTTTCCTTTACAAGAGTTTCTGTTGCTACGACTTCAAATTCAGTCATCTTTTCTCCCACAATGTTGCATCCGCGATTGAACGGGTCGGTGCAGTTTTCGTCTCAGACATTATGGATTTATCTCCGGAAGTTTAATTCGGGCCTTTCAAACATAGGTTCCCTCGCGCCCGGTGAACACGTGGAGCACTTTCCACAGTGTCGAAAGTGCCCCCATCTGCTCTTCTAACATCTGTGTTTCGATGGGGTGATAGAGCTCCTTGTTATGTGTTCAATGCCCTGTGTTGAGGGGTCCTGGTGGGTTTCCATTGGGCGACAGACACTAGGAGGTCCCTTGTCGGGCAGTGTGGATGCCGCATCTCTCTAGGTATCCTTGGCCTCGTTCTGGGTTGCAGCTGATTTACTGGGAAGTGGTGAGGTCAGCGTGGGTCCAAGATGTTTCTCGTGGGGACAGGGGCAGTGCGTGGGGTGCAGGCTCATTATTTCCTCCCACGGAGGGGAGCCCCGGGTTCTGAGTCTCTGCTGTTCAGGGCCATGAGGTTCTGTCTCCC
Source organism: Noctilio leporinus (assembly GCA_004026585.1). NCBI lineage: Eukaryota > Metazoa > Chordata > Mammalia > Chiroptera > Noctilionidae > Noctilio > Noctilio leporinus. The sequence continues at coordinate 98,892 of PVIW01005401.1, forward strand.
GGGCTGTGGGGACCGGTCCTCTGCCTGGCCAGGGGGGCACATCTGGTGGGTGGCTCTGCCCGGCCCGGGGCAGCTGTCCACACGCGGGCCCTGAACCACCCTCCGCCGGCCTTGGAGCCCTGATTCTGGGCAGGTCTCTCCTCTTTGGTGTTTGCGGGAGGCCCCTGGCCACCTGGGTCGCCCTGCACTCCAGCGGCGCCCCCTCAACTCTGGGAGCCCACGGGCCCCCAGGGGGATCCTCCACCCTGCCAAGTGGCCTGGTGTCCCCCCAGCAGGGAGCGGGGGCCGCTGTGCGGCTTCCTGGCTGGTACCCCATCTTCTCAGGGCCGCTGTCCCCCGTCTGCCGCCTGATGTCCTGTATCCTTCAAACTATTGTTTCCCACTCTTCAGCCAGTTTTGGTTGATTTAGGGAGGAAAGTATATTCAGTCACTGCTAGGCTATCATTTTTGGAGGCAGCATTCTTTTCCTTATTGTGATTTTTATCGCTAAAGCTATTTGATCCTGTAAAATGTGCGAGAACATAGTCGTCCCTTCAGCTACTCAAAGGACAGGGCCTGTCCCGCTGCTGTTTTCCCGGCCAGACCTGGTGGGAAGATATCAGCTGATGGCCCAGGGGCACCACAGTGCTGGGGACAGTCACACAGCGGTGACAACAGGGGACAGGAGTGAGTGGGGGCCTTGCCACGTCTTCAGCCGGAGGCTCTGGAACGGACGAGAAGCTTCCCCAGAGCAGATCAGGGCTCAGAGGGCAGAGAAGGAGAAGAAACAGCGGTGCTATGGTCCAGGGGTGGGGGGTGCCCAGGGAAAGCAGGCTGGGGGCAAGTTGGGGCTCAGCGTGTCTGGGGAGCAGCAGCAGGGTCGGAGCTGGGGCGTCTGTCATGCACGGGGGCCCAGGAGCAGGCTCTCCCCTCAAGGGTCCCCTAAGCAGGCGGTCAGGAGACACGGACGGGGAACCTTCGTCTCTCCTGGATGCTTGATAATCAGCGACCCTGGTTCCTTCCGTCCGGTGGGAGAGGACACGCTGGTTTTATTCTCGGCTTGTTATAAATACGGCCTGATGGCTGGGCCCACGGAATGGATGAGGGGTGAATTAGCACAAGGCCTAGGAACTCCTCCAGGGAAAGAGGAAGTTGATATAAATGCGTAAACAAGGGTAGGAGCGAACAAACAGACGGGACTAGACGGGCTGGTGGCTCCTGGGTCCAGCCCGGGCCAGACGGCCCAGCCCCAGGGGACCTGCTGGCCCTGCGATGCCTGCCCAGTGCTGTCCCTGCTGTGGTGGGGTGGCCCCTTGTCACCCTGCAGCATCTCAGGCCCAGAGAGAATGGCTGTCACACCCGGAGCTGGGCACCCAGGAGGCTGACAGCCCCGGATCCCAGGACGGGGACCCGTGGCTATACCTGCTGTGCCCACAGCCCTTCTGTCTGAGGCCGAGACCCTCCTGGGCCCCCACCTGGGAGGGCTGCCCTCAGGCACCCGCCCAGCTGCCACCTTGTTGCTCCTGCATTGGGCTCCGTGGTGAGACTCCCATCGCCTCAGGCACCTGGGCCTCCATGGTTGGTCACCTCTGAGCCCCAGGGAGTGACGTTCCTTCTGGTTTCAGCCTCTTCATTTTGCTCACATCCGAGTGTATAGACGGGTGACACTGCGCTGAGGGTCTTTCTCAAGACCCTCCGCACCCTGCGGAGGCCCGGACACCACACGGCGGGTCCCCTTGGTCGCCGGTGGCTCAGCGTGTCCACAAGAGCGCTCTCCCCCAAACTGCTTCAGTGAAGTATTTAGAACAGTTTGGATGACAGAAAAATTAGGAAGCGATTCCAGAGGGTCCCCACGCAGCCGGCCCTGGGACACCTTCCCCGTCCCGGTCACCTCACCACCCAGGGCGCACGTGTCCTTGCGCTGACGACCTGTTTGAAACAGAAATCCCTGTTTTCTTCAGATCCTCTGAGTTCCCACCGATGCCTTTTTCTCTTATTTTCTCATCCTCAGACCCGTGACCCAGAGTCACTGTGTCTTCTAAGCTCCTCTAGGCTGAGGCAGCTTCTCAGCCACCCCTTGACCGGGGTCCTGACAGCGGCGGGGGACCGGCAGGTGCTCTGCAGGCTGTGACCCTGCTGGGACCTGCCGGTCCTTTTCTCAGGAGGAAACGGAGCCTCGGGTCTTGGGAGGAAGATGGCAGACACGAGGTGACATCCTCCTCACCATGGGGATTTTATACACGTGCACGTTGCGAGGTGATCATCATGAGCAGATTCCTGAACATGGAGGGTCCCCAGCACTGCGGCCATCTGACTGTGCGCGGGCGTAGGTGGAAAGGGCTTGGGTTCACTATGGGGAGAACCCCTCACAGCGCGGGCTGGCGGGTGGTCTGCAGGGCCGTGTCCCCAGGACCTGGGCTCCAGCTGCTTTTATCTGGACAGACTGGGGTGGGCTCCCTTCTTGTCCCAGTGCTTTGTGTGACCACAGAGGGAGGCAGGGCCACCCAGTTGCCCCCCGTTTTTTGGAACCCTGGGGGTTCAGGGAGGGGCCTTGGCCTTCTGAGAAGGGGCAGAGTGGGTTGTGAGGGGCTGGATCCCACCCTGGTGTCCACAGGGCAGCTTCCATTGTTCTGGGTGTAGGACGTCCCTGAGATTTTGCAGGAAGGGGCCTCTGAGGGCGTGGAGGGTCTCCGTGAGCTGTCCTCCCTCTGAAACATCCTGTCCTGACAGAGTCACTCATCCCAGGATCTGCTCCGGGACAGAGGAGAGGCCACCGAGCCCGGAGAACCCGCGTTTGCTGAGGGCCCTGGGGTGCAGCCACCAGCGTGGCCTGTCCTGCCCGGTGCTCAGCCTGGTATCCTCCCACCAGGACGGTCCCGATGGGGCCGCAGCTGCACCGGAAGGCTGATTCCAGGACCACAGCTGCGCCTGGGACACGTCCCCATGCCTGTGTCACCTCCTGGAAGTGGAGACCCGAGATTTATGGGCCAGCGCTTGTTATGGGAGAGCTGTGTTTTGAATTATCGTGTGATTAAGATGCCGATGGCGGTCTGTAGACCCTCTGGGCTCCGTGCAGTTGCTCTCAGAGCGGTTAGACTGTCTGTCCCCTTTGTGACGGTGGAGAGAGGCCACCGGAGCCCGACCTCCGGGAAATCCGTTGGCATCCTTTTCTCTCTCACCCCGAAAAGCAATAGAGTAACGCTCACTCTTGTGTTGTGTGTGACTGCGCCGTGGGGTCCTCCCACGGACACCCACTTCCTGGGTGAGGGGGGACAACCGTGACCCTCACCAGCCTGCTTTGTGAGCCTCGTTCCGGAACCAGCTGTGACCTCGCCAGCCCCCCGCCAGGCCCGCCGATGGCCGGCGTCTGTCTGTGCCGTGGCCCCCACCCTCTCACCCCCTGGCCAGTGGGGTCTCACAAACATTTCCATCCAAAGGCTGGGGGACATCGGACAGGGGGACACCGGTGCTTCTACCCACCTTGCTTCCCAGAATGTAACCTGAATGTCCCCGGGGGCATCTCAGTATCTGCCTGGTGGCAGAAGGGGGCTTTGTGACTGTGGCTGCCATAGGCACAGCCCCTTGTCCTCGACCCTGCGCTCAGCCTGCTTCTGCTCTGCCCGTTAGGACTCAGGGTGAGTCTCTCCTCCTCCAGGGAGGCCTCCCGCCTTTCCCACACGCCCGCATGGCCCGGGTCCCTGCTCCCATGAGACCTCGGGACAGGACCACCAGTCCCCCGCCTCTGCGTGGAGGGTCCCCACGCCAGCTGCCCCGCAGGCCCCTGCTTTGTTCAGAAAGCTGTTTCATTTCAAATGCTGATATTTTTATTTACTTTTCCCCCATTATGCACGAACGCTGGGATTCTTCTCACTCGTGTCCCAGCTGCAGGCTTGACCTATTTCTCGCAGCTAAAAAAAAATCACCTAGTTATTAAACACAATCATTAATTTATTCTTCGGTCTCTTCTATCTATCAAACCATTATATGCCCTTGATTATTGTCATTGTGCCTAAAATAAAAACCAGAGAGTAATTTATTCCGATAAAAATACAACCCTAAGAAATCTAACCAAGAAAATGAACTTCTGGATTATAGTTTCTCTCCCGGTGAACTCGTTCGTGCCTTCATATCAGGACAAACAGCAGCTGCAGAATCGGTTCCCTCAACGCATGTCCAGAAATAATGGGATGTACAGTTTCATTTACAGTCGCACCGCACACAACGGGGAACAAGTGGACAGAATGCGACCGGAACTTGCTTTTGGGGGGCAGGGCTGGTGGGAGGTTTAGACACGGATTTAAAGAGAGTCACTGAATAATGATGGTACGAAAACGAGGCTGAGAGCTGGAGTCTGCTTCCCCGAGGTCCAAGTGAGAGGAGGCGAACGTGAGGGCGGTGATGGAACTCACCCGAAACACGCAGAATGCACGTGCTGGAAAGCTAGGGAGTTAAGGCCAAGTGTTGAGAACACAGTGACGGGCAGATAAACCGGGTCAGACCCCAACCGCTGGGCCCTCAAAATACGGCAGAATAGATGCAGCCTCACGGGGAAAAGCACAGATTTTGTGATTCAATAAATGCTCTGTGGATAATTGCTTATCAATATGAAAATGTCATGATTGCACATCATACCCAAAAATAATACCCAGGTGGGTTGAGACTAAAGTATTAAAAAGCAAAGTTTTGAACATTTCCGAAGATACCTTTTGATAGCTGTGTGTGCTGTTCCAGGGCCCGTGGACTTTACTATTTTATCTAAAGGTGGTTTTTCTCTTCGCCTGGTGCTCTTCTTCATTGCTTGTAGTTTGCTTTTCACTGGTACAAGCTCATCCTGTTGGTCAGGTAGATCGTGAAACACTTATCGCTGTAGCTGTGGTCGGTCGTTCTTTCTGACATTTTTAATTGTGAACAAAGTTACATTTCTATGCAGTTAAAGGGCTACGTGTCGGGGTCTCATCTGGACTCTGCTTTGCCCCATGGACCTGTGAGTACTTACCCCTCCGTCCGTAGAACGCCACCTTCATTTCTACAGCTCCAGAGTGAGTGTTTTCGTCTCAAAATCAGCTGGTGCAACTATGCTCATGTTATTTTTTTCCAAAAAATTTTAACTGGTCTGGTCCCTTTCCTTTCTTTTTTTTTTAAATTTAATTTTATTGTTGTTATATTACATCCATCCCCTTTTTGCTCCCCTCTGTCCCCCTCCCCACCCACCCATTCCCCCCAAAGTCAATCCCACCTGTTGTCCATGTCCATGGTTCCCCCATACTAGGTTCTTGTCTAAGCTGCCCCCCTTCCTTGCCTCTACCTCCCCCCTCCCCCCAACCCCCTTCCCCCTGACCACTGGAGGCCTATTCACTGTATTCGTATATTTGGTTCTGTTTTGCTTGTTGTTAGTTTCGTTCATTATTGTCCTGTCATGGGTGAGATCATATGGTCTTGGCTTTCTTATGGAAACTTTAGCATCTGCCACAAGAATGTGGCTGTAGATAGAAATGCTGGCCTAGAGCCAGGAAGGGCATCGAAGCTTTTCATCATTTTGGGAAAACCAACATCCTCCCCCACTATCGTGTGTTTTTCAGCCCGTGGACGTGTGTCTCCCCACGCATGTAGGTTCCTTTGCCCAGAAGGTCGTGCTTTTCAGAACGCGGTACTTGACCTTCGTCGTGACGCGTAAGTGGCTTTACCTTTGTTTTTTTTCTCTCTTGTGGACAATTCCCGTTCCCAGCCGGTCACGGCCGGCGATGTTGCACGTGCACCGTGAGCTTTGCAGCCCGGCTAAGCAAGTTCGCGTGTTACTCGGGGCGTGTGTTATAAATTCATTTCCCGGTGATGATGAATTCCTTCGGCTCGTGGATGTCGGATGAAAGTGCGTTTTGGTTCACTTTCAGAAATCCATCTCCCCTTGATGTCGGGATCGAGGTTGAGGCCTCTCCCTCCCGCCGCTTTAAAGACGCCGCCCCGCCGACACGGGCGTGTTGGCCTCTGATGATGAATCCGCATCCTCCCCGGGGGCTGCTCCTCTGCAGGCGGTGATTTGTATCTGCTTTTAAGACGTTTCTTTATCAGTAGTTTCGAGCGCTTTTATCGGGCTCCATCGTGTCGCGTTTGTTATTCCTGTTTCTTCGGGCGTCTTCGACCCGTGGGTTTATTTATAGCTTCCATGAAATGGCACCAGTCCCGGGTCACTGCTCCCTCAGGCATCCTCCTCTGGACCCCCGTCTCTCCGGGGACCCCGGGCTCACACGGACCAGGCACGGAAAGTCTTCCCACAGACCGGGAGCTTTCCCCGCCCTTCCCGGGCATTTCGTTGTGGGACCTGTGGCTTTACTTCCACGTTCCTTCTGCGAGGCCACAGAGAGCCGTGCCCACCCCGCCCGCATGTGGTAAATTCCACCTTTACACGCTTGGCTCTTTCCGTTATCTTCCGTGTCTCTGCCTAACATGCCCGCTCTTTGGGCGTCTGACCAAGATATGCAGCTGTGCTAACTCTTCTCAAGTCCCTGCCCGCTGGTCCCGCGTGTCCACCAAGGGCTGGTGTTCACCGATTTCCCCTTTGACGTGGGGCTGCCATCTCTGCTTCCTCGCGTGCTTGGTGGTGTCGGAGCGGATGCCAGGCGTGGTTAATTTTGCTGCGTTGAGTGGTGGGTGTCTTCGTAGCCATAAAATGCTCTTGGGCTGAGTTCAGACATGCCATTGTGACGCTTGGGAACCGTTTATCCTTTTAGGACATGTCCCTGTTTATGAGGTAGGACCAGAGCAACGCGGGGTGTTGCTTATCCCACCCCCTGTCCCCTAAGGAAGAGAGACCTTTATCGGGCAGGTAAGTGCGGGCAGCGCTCCCAGCCCTGGGGACGTGGGGGTATCGTCCCCTCTACTGTCCCAAGGCCACTCTTTCCTGATCACGCGTGGCCCCATCCCTGCGTGTCCCCAGGTCGCTCCCCTGCTTGGCCAGCCCAGCCTCCCAGCTCTGTCCCCCCAGCTCCGGCCGCCCGCCCGCCGGTGACAGGACTCACCTTGGGCTCCCGGTCCTTCACGGCCTGATGTGTAGCATCTGAAGACCATCTTCACATTTCATTTCTCACATATTTCGTCTGCATTGGTTGTTGTTTCGGGCAAGAGGCGAAACCCAGCCCCTGGTGCTTCATCTCCGTCAGCCGTGAATGTCGCCTCCATCTCTAACGCTGAATTTTTAAAGAGCTGACAACGCGGGGAACAGAGAGGCATGGCCCGCGGCTGCGAACGGACGGCTGCGCGCGTCAACCAAAGGGGAGTCGGAGCCAGGCCTGCGCCAGGGGGAGGATCCGCGTGTCCCCCTCCCGGGGAAGGCGCGTCCCCACGGGTGGGCTGGACGCTGGGGTCAGGGTCCAAAGCGAGCGATGAAGGCCACCCTCCCCGCTAAGGTGATGGGTGGGCCAGGGGCTGCCCCTTGCGGGGCTGTTCCCAGCTTGTCACCCCGACACCGCGGAAGCCACCGCAGCAAGCCCGGGTCAGCTGCAGCCCGACCTCTCCTAGACTCTCCCGGTCACGAAACGTGAGAAAGACTGAGAGGCGAGACGGGAGACTGGGAGTGGGGTCCTGGCCCAGACCCTGGAACGGGAGGAGGACGCTGCTGGGAACGCTGGCGACCGAGCTGGAGTTTCGTCTGTAAAAAGTGGCCTGAAACCCGCGGACACCGCAGGGCAGCGAGGGGAGGACGGGCGTGCCCTGCAGCGGGCGGGCCAGGGGGCCCTGTGTGGAGAACACGGTATGACCCCCACTCCCGCCCACCGAGAAGCCGACGGCCGGCGGGTTACGGGGAGTGAAAGGGAGGACACTCTGAGCAGAAAGCGCATCTCCGCCGTCCGCGTGCAGGCGGGTGTCTTACACAGACCTGAGCTGGGAAAACGGACCAGGGCGACCATAGGAAGTTCAGAGCTTCCCGTGGGCCAGGAGGCACCATCGGGGAGGGACAGGTGACCGACAGGAGAAACGTGCACTGCACGTGTGTCCAGCACAGGACTCAGGGTCACGCTGGGTAAAAAACCCTCCCATGAGCAAGAAGGAAGAGTCCACAGGACGTGGGGCAGAGTGTCTGCATCGATGTCTCCCCGGGAAAGGCCTTCCGTCCGCGGGCGCCAGTCCTTCTCCAGACGGCGGCTCCGTGATGACCCGCTCGGCCCATCGGAACACTGAGGGGTTCAAACCATGACTTAAAAAAGTGACAGTTTTGATCCAGCGATTCCACTACTTGGACTATACCCAAAGAACCCAGAAACACCAATTCATAAGAACCTATGCACACCTATGTTCATAGTGGCACTATTTACAATAGCCAAGTGCTGGGAACAGCCTAAGTGCCCATCAGTGGATGATTGGATCAAAAAACTTTGGTCCATGTACACAATGGAATACTACACAGCAGAAAGAAAGAAGGAACTTGTACCCTTTGCAACAACATGGATGGAGCTGGAGAGGATTATGTTTAGTGAAATAAGCCAGTCAGTGAAGGACAAATATCATATGATCTCACCCATTACGGGACAATAATGAGCAAAACTAACAAGCAAAACAGAACCAAGTATATGAATACAAGGAATAAGCCTGCAGTGGTCAGGGGGAAAGGGGTTGGGGGGAGGGGGGAGGCAGAGGTAAAGAAGGGGAGCAGC